>JBBYHO010402052.1:0-58822 GCA_038382025.1 Adansonia gregorii
ATTATTATTTAAAATAATGATAATTAGAGTCTGATAATAATATAACAAAGTAATAAGATAAATTAAAAATATTAAAGTCATAATAGATAATATCATATCGAAAATAAAAAAAATCATATGTTAAGTTAGCAATTAGACCTGCCTATGAGCCAGACGACTTGCCCATAGGCTAGATAGCCTACCCGCCCAGTACGATCAAGCCCAGGTCTTAGATTTAAAATTTTAAGTATGCTCAACCTGAATAAGTATTTTTTTAAAATAAAATAATATATTTTATTTAAATTTAATTATAAAACATGTAAATATTGATATAAAAATAATTTTTTAATATTATGAACAATAATTTGTACTTAAATTGGTCGGCTAGGACAAATTCGACCCTAAGTTTAGAATTCAAAAATTTTTCGGGCCATGCACAGGCCCATAAAACCGAACTAAACGAGGTCAAATTCGTGCCTAGGCTTAGAATTCAAAATTACATAAAAGTGATTACATTTAACATAAAATAAAAAAAAAGATGTAAAATATACTCAAACCCGAACCCGACTTGGAGTCGAACATGAATTGGCCCGAACCCGAATTGGCCCGAACCCGAATCAGCCCGAACTTGAATTAGCTTGAACCTGAAAAAACTTGAACCTGAAATGACCTGTCCCGAACCCGTCCAATTGCCACCTTTACTCTTACTTGTTTGATTTTCATAAGAGTAATTAGTAATTTGGTTTTGAGTTTTGCATCAATGTTATCAAATTTATACGACGCAAGTACACATATTATAATAAGTAATATAATAATGAATAGAGTATTGTTTTCATAAGAAATTGTACTAAATTTGTTAAGTATTAAAATTAACATAATTTAATCTTATTCAAATAAATATTTAAAAGATTCTTAATTAAAATTAAAATTAAACTAGATTAACTAAATTAAATTTAACTAAAATAGCAAAAAAATTCAAGTGAGGTTTACTTAATCAATAATAATAAAAACCTAAGATTACAATTTCCCCCAATATTTCATTTGAATTTGTTTTATTCTCTAAACTTGTCAATGATATTGAGTTGTTAACCTAGAGTTTTAATTTATTTATAAGTATCTTTCGATGGTATTATAAAAATATCTTTTCCAACCAATTTACTGTATTCCTATGCAAATTAAATTAAAAGAAACTCATTAAGCTTAGACTCTAATTTGGTTACATATGACATGCTCGTATATTCTTATCTAATATGCAGATCAATTCATCCTAATAAATGAATATGAAACATATGTCATTCAATCCAGGTCCAAACATAAAATTCCCTTTTCCAAGTTCATTACCAAATCAATCTAATTGGTGGCCAGTTAACTAAAAGCATTAAGAACAAGATTGAGCAAACAACTCAATTATTGTTAAATCAAGAAAAGAAAAATAAAATAATCCAAACTACATGTTGAATTTTATTATGATCCTAGAAAAATAAATTTAGCTCATATTGATTAAATAAAACACAAAACAATGAAGTTCCACCATCATAAATATTACAATAAAGATAAAAAAATGAAGGGAAAAGAAAAAACTGAGAATTATTAAATCTCGATCTTCAACTTCTTCGATCTTTCTCCTATCGTAAAATTTTGATAGTTTCTCTTCTTTTTTAAAACTAATAGCTATACAATATCTAGGGATGCCTCTTAAACCTTAACATAAGGATCTTATTTATAGGCAAAACCCTAAAGTGAAGAAACTTGATTTGCAAGTAATTTGAGCATGTATTTTTGAAATTTTCCAACTTGGAATCACCTTGCATTCTTGAGTCCACTTTTCCTTGCTATATTTTTGGAAGCTCCTTAGGGTTTTTGACTTATAAAAAATAGGTAAATTATTTAAATAACTAAGTTATTAAAATATAAGGAAAGTAAATAAGACTAAATTGAAAACTACTAAAATAAAATATTGCTAAATTAAAAACTACTAAATATGAATGATATGTAAATAAAAATCTCTAAGACCTAGCTGATTTAATATGTATAATGAGATTAAATAACTCTATTTCATAGAGTTATCAATGAGCTTAAAATAATGTTTGTACTTAGAGGTATCCACTGATCGGACGAGGTAATCGTATGGATTTTTTAGATTTTTTTGTTCAAGTTTAAATCAAACTCATCTAGCTCAAAAGTCAAAATTATTATTTAAAAATTAATAAAATTAAAAAATTTTACATTTATGTTAATTTATTTTTATAATTAAATTTAAATAAAAATAATTTTTATTATTAAATAATAATTCACGTTAAGTCGACCTGAATTATGAAAAAGCATGTCTTAAGGCTTGATCTTTCGAGGAGCTTGACTCATGGATGGCTCTACTTCTTCTAGAGATATCCCCGAGCCTTCACTTGAAAATTTTCAAATTTCTTGTTTAAGCTTGAATCAAATTGGGCTAGGCTTAGTCTAAAAACTTGGATTATTGTTTATAAAATAATAAGATATTAAAAAATATTTTTATATTAATACATATTTATATATTTTATAATTAAATTTTAATAAAAGTTATTTTATTATTAATAATAATTCAAGTTGAATTGGATCAATCCGAATTAAAAAAACCATGTCAAAAAACTTATCCAAGGGGGTTAGGTCTATCGAGCAAGGTGGGCAACTCGTGCCTTGGATTGGAGACATTCATGAGCCAACTTGAATTTTTTTTAATTCCTTACCTAAGCTTGAATTTGGCTCCGCTTGTCCTATAAGGTTGTTTTACTGATAAAAAATTAAAAAGTTAATTTTAACATTTACATTTTTATAAATAAATTTAAATAAAAATAAAAATTTTATTTATTAAATAGTGATTCGAGATGATCCAAATTAAAAAATAGATATATATGTCCAGGTCTGATCTAATTTAGATTGAATCTGTCAAATCAAATAAAATGCATGACCTTTAAATAGGTTTATTTTGGATAGGTCTCCTACACTAGATCCGTCCTAGATTCTATATATAAATTGTAGGGTTAATAGCACACATAATCTTCGAACTTTAGAGCATATTTTGTACTGGTCCCAAATTCAAAACGTATCAATTACATTCTCGAGAAAGTTTCATATCAATGTAGTTTTTCGTTAGTAAAATCATTAGAATAAGTGTTAAATGACTAGTGACACGTGATATGAAAATTATTAAAATGTCGTTTGTTCTTACTTTTTCTTTATGCATTTTTTCTTTGTCAAAATTTATATTTTTCTTTTTCCCTTATAAATAAGTACAAAAATAAACACAATTTAGATTATAATTTAAACTAATTATTTTAAAATATTTAATAAACATATAAATATTTATTTAAATTAATTTTATTTTTTTGTTTCTTTGCTTTTTATTTTATTTTATCTTCTTTATAAATAAACTTAAACATAATTAAAATTATACTTTATATATTTAATAAATGATTAATTTTTATACAAATAATTTAAACTATAATATAATTATTTTTTATTTATTGATAAAGATGATAAAAAGGAAAAATATAATATAGAATAAAAATTTAGCACATTAATGTAAATAAATATTTTTTTTAAAATTATTTAATATATATAATTAATTCAAATTAGGATGTAAATTATCTTTTATTTTTGTATTTATTTTAAAAAGAAGAAAATAAAAATTTTAAAAAAAATTGTATCATCAATCAAATTAGTAGCGAATCACGTATCACTTAATTTAACATTTATTTTAAGGTTTTTACTAATAGAATGATCTAATTAATATAAAACTTTGTGATTCAAAACTTAATTGATAAGTTTTAAAGTGTAAAGATTAATTTTAAAATTCGAAGTCACGTAAGTAATTATCCTAAATAATAAGTAATAACCAAAGGCCTTGGCTTTGCGCATTTCTTTTCAAGCCAATTGACACGACGCCATTCATTCCCTATATTTTTACTATTTTTTAGTAAATATAAGAATAAATTTTTACATTTAATTAAAATTTTCATGTAAATTTCTATATTGGTATTATAATTAATTGAATCTAATCGATTATATTAGTGTTTGAATTCTCTCATTGCTTCGACTTTATTATTTGTATAACTTCCATAATAAGGTGTAGATATAAAATAATATAAATATTATATGAATGTATAAATTTAACTCATTATATGTAAAACAATTAAGATGGATATAAAAATTTAATTTATTTAGATCATATTGATTATATCATTTGTATTCATATCAAAATAACAAATAATAAAGGTTGTTGTTCCAGATTTTTCCAAAAGAAATTTCAATCTGAGACTACTGTAAATGAAGATGGATATTTAATGCATAGGAGAAGGGAAACAATTATCAAGGAAAATATTGCATTCAAAAATTTAATAGAGTTGGATAATAGATTTGTGGTTCCATACAATGTGGATTTAGTTGTGAAGTATCAAGATTATGTTAATGTCGAAATATGTAGCAAATCTAAAGCCATCAAATACTTATTCAAGTGCATATATAAAGGACCAGACGGATCTAAAGCACCGTAAGAAAATGCCAGATCAAATGGAATGGAGTTGAGCAGCAAAGGGATAATAACATTGATGAAAATAGAATGTATCTTGATTCTACATATCTTTCGGCATATGAAGCATGTTGGAGATTGTTTGCTTTTGGAATCCGTCATTGAGAACTAGCAGTACAAAGATTATTAGTACATTTAATCAACGAACAAAATTCGTATTTCAATGATAAATGGGATCTATCTCGAGTACTTCGAAGACCATACATAGAGAAAACAATATTTACTCAATAGATGCATGCAAATGATATTCATGATGAAGCTAGACAATTGTTATATGCAGATTTTCCTACAAGGTGGGTATAGAAGAACAGTATAAAAGAATGGCAGCAAAGGAAACAAGGAAAATCCATTGGTAGAATCATATATGTCTATCTTGCTTTAGGGCATTGTACTTCTTGAGAATGTTAATGAATGCCATTAGAGTACCAAAAAATTATGAACAAATCAGGACAATTGGAGGGATCCTTTATCCTACAACTCAAAGTGCATGTCATGCATTAGGTCTATTAGGCGATGATCAAGAATGGAATGACGCGTTGTTCCAAGCCTAACATTGGCATCAAGTGAAGAATTGAGACAACTTTTTGTCAGTATTGGTATGTTTTGTCAGGTTGGGGATGCAATTAACCTTCAGGAGAAATTTTGGAAAATTATGGCTGAAGATATTGAATACAAACTAAGGGTTGCATTTTGATCAATTGAGTATTCTATTCCAAAAAATGATTTTAAGAATCATGTTTTGATTGTTTTGGAGCAGCTATCCGATAAGAATTATAATTCTTTGTCAAACCATAAGCTGCCTATGCCAATCGAAAGAAGTTTGACTGCAAAAAACAATAGATTAATACATAAAGAATTAAGTTACAATTTATTGGAACTTAAGCAATAACATCAACAACTTCTGTCAGCATTGAATAAAGAGTAATTGGAGATCTATCGATTTGTCAAGCAATTTGTTGATGGCAATAAAGAAGAAATATATTTCATTTATGGTCATAGAGGAACTGGCATAACATTTTTATGGAATACTTAATTTCAGCTATCAGATCAACGGGCAGAATAGTCTTAGTTGTTGCTTCTTCTGGAATTTCTTCTTTATTGTTTCTATGTGATTCAAGGTTCCTTTAAATACTAATGAATGCTCTACATGTCAAACTAAAAAAGGAACCAACTTGCACGATTAATTCAAATTACAATTTTAATACTCTGGGATGAAGCTCTTATGGTTCATAGGAATTGTTTTGAGGCTTTAGACAAGTCATTGAGCGATGTACTCACAGAAAATAGTTGTAAACTTGTAGACAAACCATTTAAAGGCAAAACAATTGTTTTAGGAGGAGATTTAGACAATTGTTATCTGTGGTACAATTTGGAACAAAGATTGATATTCTCAATGCTTCAATAAACCAATCTAACCTATGGGCACATAGCAAAGTATTTCATTTGAAAACCAACGTGAGACTTCATAGAGAAAATCTAAATGAAAAAGATAGGATTGACATCTCAAAATTTGCTGAATGGTTGTTGGATATAGGAGATGGGAAAATGGATAGTATAAGTCATGAAAATGAGGATGAAGCTGCATGGATAAAAATTCCACTAGATTTATTATCCAATAGTTTCAATAGTTTCAGCAGTTTATGGTAATTTCCAGGATAATTACTTGGATTCTCTTTACTTAAAACAAAGGACAATTATTACTCCTTACAATGATAATGTAGATTCAATTAATACTTACATGTTAGACCTACTTCCAAGAGAAACGAAAACTCATTTAAGTAGTGATTATATTTTGAAAGCTTTAGACCAAATGGTTGAACAAGATTTACTCTACCTTGCGAAATTCTTAAATTCATTGAAGTTTCCAAGTCTTCCCAACCGTGAATTAAATCTAAAAATTGGTGCTGTTATTGTGCTTCTAAGAAATATAAATCAAAATTCTGAACTATGCAATGGTACTAGGCTTTTAGTCACTCAATTAGCTTCAAATGTCATTGAAGGCAGAATCATATCTGGTACTCATGCTGATAATAGGGTCTTCTTCTTATGATTATCTTCATAATTAAACAACAAAAGTCCCCTTCTGTGCTAAATAGAAAACAATTCCCTGTAAGATTCTGTTGTGAAATGACAATCAACAAAAGTCAAGGTCAAACACTTGACATTGTTGGTCTTTTCTTACCCAAACTTGTTTTCACACATGGCCAAATGTATGTAGCTCTTTCAAGAGTGACATCAAGAAAGGGCTTAAAGGTCCTCATTCAAAATGAAGATAAAGGACATAAAGATGAAACAAAAAATATAGTCTACAAGGAACTCTTTCAGAATTTAGGTTTGTCTCTGATTGTTGTTATCATTATTAACATTCTAATCAATTTATATATTTATTTCTTATATTGTTCACATCCTTGATGAATTCATTCTTTGCTTTAAACTAATTATTTCTTTTGCTGTTTTTCTTCTGTATATATGTAACTGAATCTGTTTTTTCATAGTTGACTTCACGTATGTTTAGATTCGAAGTTCTTGCAATCTAGACGCTACTTTTTGCACTGTTTTTTAATACTTCGTCAAGTAATTGTTTCATTAATTTACTTATTTATGTTTACCTTTTTTTCTCGGATATGTTTTGGCTACAATTGCTGTTTTTGAATGATTGATATATATTCAATTATACAATCCCTATAACAAATCACATTACAATCCTTAGTTAACAATTACTCTTATTTATTATAGCATCTTGACGTTCCAAATATGCTTCATTATTACTTGAGATTTAATTAATGCTTTGTAACTTGCCAGGTGAGGAAGCATGAGTTACTAGTTCTTAAATGAATTTGACCCTAAGAAACAACCCAAGAAAATCAAGATCAGAATAGCAAGTCTATGGGAAAGTTTCAACCTTGCTGAACCAAACAAGTTATTAAGCCTTGAATTTTCCAGAGAAATGCGATGCACTTTTACATAAAGAGTTTTGATGCTCCATGGTTTGCCTTTGTCTTAAAAGAAAGCTCTCTCTATTCAATGAGTAGATTCCAAGTGAAGAAATGTAACTATAATTACAATGCAGTCCCTGGGGAATACAACATATGCCTTACCAGAGCAAGTTAGATTGAAGAAATATATGAAGATGTAGCTTCGTAACCTCGATACTATTTAACTTCATCTCCCATCACATTTTGGATCAAAGAGTCAAGCATGATAAATACTTAATCAGTAAGCCAAATTTATTTTCCATTTTTTAATAATTGCTTGCATTACTGATGCATTAACTTGATCCACTGCCTTATACAGATGTCATTGGAATCCTAGTATCAATCGCACCTATTACAAGGATCATAGTGAACAATAGAACTGAAGAGGTGCTAAAACGAGATATTTATATACAAAATGCAAGGTACACTCAATCTAAACCTATGCCCCGCATAATTTTCAGAAAATAGAACGCACTTTTTTATTCAATTAATTCCTTTTATTCATCAACAATTTCAATCAGAGCTGATCCTCTCAAAGTGGTTCTGTAGGGTGACACGACACGCGAAATTAAAGAACATTGCTTAATCGAATGACGCATCGTGTTATCATTTGCGCAGGATTTATGGTCAAAAGTTACATAGGTCAGTTTTTTATAAATTTCGCATTTGCTTACAATTTTATTTTCTTATTTTTTGCTGGATATTTAACTAATGTACATATTTCTTGGATTCATTGCTGGATATTTAACTATATTTTTCTATAGTCCATGCTTATAGGTCAACTATATTTGTCCTCAAATTCAGCAACCAAAGTTTATCTTGACTTGGATATTTTTGAAACGACGCAGCTGAAGGCATGGTAAGCTTAAAAAACCAATAATTTAACTTTCATTTGTGTCCAAATGCCATTTTCCTATTAGGTAGCAGGGCACTTGCATAAATCATAACCTTCTTTTAATAATTGGTATGATTTAAATACTTTCACATGCATTTTTGCTCATACATTTGTTAATTTAAATATTCTAACTCTGTTTCTTGATTCAACAACTTCATCAGTGGTTTCAGATCACCTTAAAGCTTTATACATTTAGCATGGACTAATATATGTTTTAATATTAGTAATAATCTATGTTATGCTTATGTTGCATGAACATTTGAGTGATTATAATTGATAAAAAATTCTCGATCCGAAATTAGGTTCAAAGATGACCCAATTCAGGTGCAAGTTTTACCACAGCCGCAGAATGATGAACAAATGATTGCTCAACGAAGGCCAAGACTGACTGCTATAGTTGCAGAATTGCTTAATGTAGACCCAACCATGACTTGAGTGAGCATAACAATTGCTAATCCATTACTAATTTCAGCACTACTAATACAATGTGAATTCTTTTGTTACACTAGAAATCTTCCCACGTTCATATTCTATTCAACACTTTTAGTACATATTTGCTAATTTTATCAACTCTTCATTTAAGAAAACTGTTTTCAAGTTAAGAGTGACAATAGTTGATGTTGATCCAACCAATGGACGGTTCTACAATGCTTGCAATGAATGTTTGAACACTGTTCAATTTTGTTCAGAGAAATTCTGGTGCACGGAGCATGGTGAAAGAACTCCACTATTATTGTAAGTTAGCACTCCATCTTATGCATTTAGGATTACTTGCAAGAAAAAAAATTTTGAACTAAGTGATCTCTTTCTTTGTAGATGTAAAGTACAGTTGCTCATTGAAGATAGCACTACGCAAATGGAGTTTATGGTTTTTGGAAAATCAGTTGAAAACTTGACTGGAGCAATTTTCACACAGTTGCTTCACCTTAGTCAAATTGACAGAATTACAATTCCAGGACCAATAAATTCTGTGAAAAAGCAAGTTCAGACACTAGATGTTGTTCTCGCTTCAAAAGCAAGCAAAACAGGAGTTATGAGCAATAAGTTGTTTGATTGTAATGACTTGAAACCAAGGGGGAAAAATAAAAAAGAGAAAGAAGCCGAATCCTCTGTGGCCGTTGAGGAAATCCCATAGCTCTCCTCACATCCAGCTCTAAAAGGTATCAGCTCACTTCCGACAAATGAAGATACATCCTCTGTTTCACCACATAAGACTCTGGCTTCTTGCCAGATCAACCATATAAAATAAAATAAAGCCTTTTCCATTGCTGCTGAGACACAATCCAGCACTCCAGCACAAACAACTGCAACCACAGACCGTGGTCGGTGGTGAAACACCAGAGGGAAAAAATCTGCAGACCAATAAACAAACAGGCAGGGAACTATTTCCCGAGCAATCTGCTTCAAAAAAATTGAAAATCAGGTGCCACTACTGCTTTCTACAATCTATATTTTATCTACCATTTTGCTTGAGAATAATGCATATACATATTGTCCACATTTGTTTGCATATATACTTAACAAAACGTATCTAAAATTTAAATACCATGCACAGATCAATTTTCTTATTGTATTTATCGAATAAAATGTCTTTGTTTTTGTTTAGAGACAATCCATCGGCAACCTGGCAACCAGATGAAACAGGCTTTTCATGCATCTATCCAATCCAGAAACTTGAAGCTCAATCAAGTGTGGCTCACATTACGCTTAAAGAAGAAACACTTTTATGATGCTGTCAAAGAGAGTACAAGGGAATTATCAGACAAGGTATTATTCCTTATTCTCATCTTTTAAAACAAATTAAAATTGATATGTGTGAATCTGCTTAAGCATTGAAACTTATAGTATACAGCCAAAAGTAGCAACAATTAATTATAAGTAATCATGTAACAGATAACGGTTGCTTCTGAATTATACATGAATTGAATTGTTATTTTTCTCAATGATTGATTTCCATTTATTTAGATTTCTCTCTTAGTTCTTGATGACTTTAAATTTCTTGGATAAATCATTATAAAAATAATGAAAAAGATGCAGCTTTCACGTTACTAGATATTTAAATATATTTATGCAATATATCATGTAGTATATTTGAATATTCATGTAGTATATTTATAAACTTATATGCACTTTTCGATGCATTGATGAAAAAAAGAGAAAAAAAGAAAAAAAAGAGTGATGATATGAAGAGAAACGCCAAGCACATCTAGATATATGAAGCACAACAGACATTTTCAGCTGCAGAATGTTTGATTTTGCCATTGATAAAATCTTCTAAGCTACTTTTTGTCAATCTCATATGTAAATATAATGGTGCTGAAAAATGTTCTTTTGTTCAATTAGATATATAATAAAAGGTGCTTCCTTGATCCCTTTTAGACTTCCTTGTTTGTCCATTAAAATGATTTCAAAATCAGTTACAATACCCTTTGCGAAGGACGGGAAACTACACTTTTTAATATTAAAAACGAAAATTGGTTTTTCTTTATATTTTTGACATATGTTCTGAAATTGATTATGTTACTTTTTTTTTTTTACACTGGCTCAAAACAATTGTCACTTGGCATTATTTATCCCACATTATCCACACCCATAGCAATTCAATGTTGGCCGGTAAAAAGGAGTTAAAAGTGCTACAATTTTCATTTAAACAGTGATTTGATTTGCAAATAATTAATTAAATGCTAAATTAACTGCAGTGAGAGGATAGAAGTTGATATGATATCTCGTATATCTTTATATTTATTTATAATATTATTAAAACTCATTTAGTTTGTTATCAAAATTCAAACAATATCAATTTAATTAATAAAAAATAATAAAATCAAATAAAATTATAAATAAAAAATTAAATAAAGATAATTATATCTTTTATTATTTTATAAAAATATTTTATAAAAAATTTATCTATCTAATTTTAAAAAGACCACCTACTTTTTTGTTTTTAAAAAAAGACTAACTATTTGAAACAACTTCCCATTTCTACAAAATTTTCTAAAAAAATTCAATTAAAACTTATGTAATTTTATATTAATTTTTTAAACATAAAAAATATAAGGGCTGGTTGTTCATGGTGCCTTCAAGCTATATCAAAAATAAAATCTCAAATTTATCCACTTCACTATTGTTGAGGTCGAGTGCGGTCCTGCAATACAAAGAAGGTCAAAAGGGTACTGGAATTGGTACTTCAGGGGTCCTCTCCAATGGTTAAGTTAGCATACTGGTGTTTGAAGATATAACAATGGAGATTCAGAAGAATGGGAGAGAGAGTCCCCTTACTTTTGGATTTGCTTACCCTTTTATAGGTGTTATCTAGAGAAATAGTGTCAGGTGATTTAATGGTGATGTGACTAGCGTCGAGCTAGTTGTCAAGCCATGGCGCCTTGAGGTTGACTCTATCAGTCTGCCGCTACTCGAAAGGTGTCAATCCTGAAGTCATACTGCTTCGAGAGGTCACATTGTTGTCTACTGTTGTTTTGCTGGTCGCCTAGTTGTACGATTGCCCAAATGGTGAAAGCTAACTAGTGGCCATTCTGATCGCCAGTTGTTTTGGTAGTTGCCAGATCACGCAAATGCTATTTTGGCGGTCGTCAGTTGACTGGTAGCCATTTTGGTCGCCCAAACGCTAAAAGTTGACTGGTAGCTATTTTAGGCATCGGAATGCTAAAAGTTGACTGGTAGCCATTTTGGGTATAACAATTACCCCCTCTTCATGTCCCAAAAGACAGTTATAAAGTGATTGTTGTTTTGGGACTTTTGGCGAATGCTGATGTTTAGGGTGTTGGGTGGTCAGCCCCCTTTTGTTTTTAAGAAAGAAAAATGCTAGTTGTTTTATTAGCTTATGCCTGTGCGGTGAAGGGAATGATGCTCGGCGATCAGATTGGTTTAAGCAGAAAGAGGCTCGTCGATAATCTATTATGTAGCATGGATGGCTAGTGCTAAGAAATGATTGCAGGCGGTGCATTTTTAGATGCTTTATTATTTTTATTTATTTTTTAATGTAAATTTGCTGATTGTTGAATGATCACATTGCTATCCTTTCATGTTTTGGTGATCACAGAAATGGTTTGGTGACCTTTTTGGTTTGTGGTACGATGAAGTATTTTAGTTTATCGCCAAAATAGTACAACATTGATTAAAGATGTTGTATTGGACATGATTGATGTCTTTTAAGCGTTCCTTGTGTAATTGAGTCTTTGGTGGCGATCTGTGCAACTTGGAGTTACGTTGTCAGGTATTTGTAACCAGAAGGGCAACCAAGCGTCGCATGCTTGAAATTTTATAAGTGACAAAGGGTCACTTAACGTTGCCTTGGTTGCGAACTGTGTGACTCAGGGTCATGTTGCTAGGCCGTGGTGGCTAGTTTGGTGACTAGGCGTCGCGTGCTGAGATTTTATGAGCGACAGTGGGTCACTTAGCATTGCCTTGGTGGCGAGTTTATGTGAGTCGGAGTCACATTGTCAAGCCGTGGTGGCTTGTTGGGCAACTAGGCATTGCGTACTAAAATTTTATAAGTGACAGTGGGTCACTTGGCGTCTCCTTAGTGGCAAACTGTGACTAAAAGTCATGCTATCGAGCCATTGTGGCCTGAAAGGTGACTAGGCGTCACGTGCTAAGATTTTATGAGCGACGTGGGGTCGTTTGGCGTGGATCTGGTGGTGAGCTGGTGTGTGGTTATCCTGTTAGGGTGTCTTCCGAGTGCTGAGTACCAAGGCAGTCAATCCTCCTGTTAGTCCATGATCCTTGGTTGCTCTTTCACTTTCTGTCCCATTTCTCGGTTTGTCGATTAGCGATTTCGACTGCCTCAGCATCAGCATATTTCTGTGCCTTTTCATAAAGTTGGTATAGCTTTATGGGCTGTGCATCGGTAAGGGCGTATTTCAAGTATTTGTGGTGGATGCCTGCCATAAAGGCTTGGATAGCCCATTCATCATTGAGGTCTTGTACTTCTAGAGTGGCAGCATTAAAGCGCTTGACATAGTCTCGAATGGTTTCTTCATGATTTTGTTTAATTGCCATTAAGCTAGCGTAGGTTCTAATTGCTGTCTTACAGCTATTGAAATTAGTAAGGAAGTGCCTGCCCAACTAGTTAAAGTTGGTGATAAAACCTGGGCTCAAAGAATACCATCATGTGCGTGCCAGGCCTCGGAGTGTTGTTGGAAAGATGGGACACTGTATGGCATCTGGGATATCGTGTAGGCTGTAAAATGTACGAAAATGATTTAAGTGGTCAGCTAGGTCAGTCTTGCCATCATATGTGTTAGGGGAAAGCTTAGCTTTCCAAGGGACAGCTACTTGGTGGATGGAAGGTGACAGGGGATTGTGCTCATCAGTGAGCCATTCCTAATTGGTCCTCCGGTGTGCTCAAAGTTCTTTGATGATGTGACTAGCGCTGAGCTAGTTATCAGGCTATGGTGTCCTGAGGTTGGCTCTGTCAGTCTACCGCTAATGGAAAAGTGTCAGTCCTGAAGTCATACTACTTCGAGAGGTCACATTGTTGTCTGTTGTTGTTTTGGCGGTCGCCTAGTTGCACGATCGCCCAAATGGTGAAAGCTGATTAGTAGTCATTCTGATCGCCCAATTTGATCACTAGTTGTTTTGGCAGTTGCCAGACTGCGCAAATGCTATTTTAGCAGTCGCCAGTTGACTGATAGCCATTTTGATTGTCTAAATGCTAAAAGTTGAATGGTAACCATTTTGAGCGTCTGAATGTTAAAAGTTGACTGGTAACTATTTTGATCGCCTAAATGCTAAAAATTGAATGATAACTATTTTAAGCGATCTGATCGATCGCTCAAATGATATAACAACTATAAAAAGCAAAAAAAAGATAATCTTATATTTTTATTATTTTTTTTAATATTTGTTGAATAATTTTAAATTTTTTAATAATAATAACTATTTATCTGATTAAAAAAAATATCAAAGAATAAGTCAAAAAGTACCTGACAGCCGCGTTGAAGGCACCGTTAGCACCTTTAGCAAAAGGCGCCAACCTTGTTTTGATAATTGATTTAATAAATAATTTTACTTTAGTCAAAAAGCCATCCAGCGCTATTTGTTGACCCCTGCTTAAATTGGCACATATAGATTTCCTCCTATTTTTATGCTGTCCCCCGTATCGAGATAATCAATATCGTATCAATAAATATATTAATTTTATTTTAATATAAATATATATTGATATTTATATATTTTAATATATTATTTTAAATTTATTAAAATTAAAATATTTTAAATTATATATATAATATTTTTAAATATAAAATAAATAAAATTAAATAAATTTTATATATTAAATATTTATCAATTATATATAATGTTTTATAAAAAATCTTATCAAATATAAAAAAATCAATATCAGTTAAGTAGTAAAGTTAAAATTTTTTAATAACCATTAAATTTATGAGTAATTATGTCTAAAATTCATCAAATTTATGAGTAATTATATATAATATTTATTAGATTTAAGATCAATATTGGTTTAACTTTTTTTTACAAGCTTATATTATGTACCGACCGGTGCAGTTATTTTCGATCGATACCACTAAAACAGGTCGGTGCCTACCGGTACAGCCTGTACAGACCGAAATCAAGATCAAAATAAAATTAACTATTATTAGTACTGTTATATATCAAAATCGGTACGATATTGATAATATTGCCTAGGATTCATGCAAAGTTGATACCGGAAGACATGTATTTCTTTCTTATATATTCATGATTTCATCATTGCTAGGTCTTAGTTAATCTCAGGAAGTTTCTCAACAGTGGAATAATGAATGTACCCAAAAAGGAGTAAGGTTATAATCCCAATTCAAATTTGAGAGTTGTAATACTATGTTAAGTTAGAACGACGAATTATCTAAAAGATTTAAACCGATAGAAAATGATCCGAATCTCATATTTTCGGCATAAATGTTTCTCACTGTCCTTTGAGTTCTCATACGTGCATTTGGTGTGAAGCCTCTTCTGGCTGCAATAGAAGAGGTGGGAGATTCTAGGAAGTGTGGGCTTTGGCATTTTGAAATGCAGCTTATGCTTCCATTAATCAATTTTCTGCAAGAAGAAGCTGAGAACTGTTGGGTTTCTTATTTTTTAATACAATTGCTTCTGAACTAATAACTGTTTCTTAGGGTACTGAGCTTTATCCTGACTGATTACGTGTACTTTTCCTCTTCCTTATTTTCGGTGGAAAAACCTTCCATGTGGCCGTGTTCACCATTGTGTTAGATGTTTCTTCGCAGAGGTGTTGTTCTGAGTCATTTTGACGTTTTTTTTTTACGAAAATAAAAGTTACAGAATGAGAATAAAATAAGAAGTTATAAATATTATAATTTAAATTTTAAATTTATTAAATATTATATTTTAAAAGTTATTGTACGAAACTGTAATGAATCTTGAATTCTTTGTATACCCTCTTATTGGTTTGAATAACCCAATTGAAAAATTTCTTGCTGGTGCATGGGATTATAAGGTTTCTTACAGGACCAGAAAGAGGAAATTATTTCAACTTTACATATTGCTGTTCTTGAAATCTATGAAATGGATTTTAATATTCTAAAAATGTGTCGAAATTCCTTTTTCTAAAACAGTAGTTTGAAATTTTAAATAGATTACTATTGCTCGAAGAATAAATGATAAAATAAAAAAAGAAAATTCTTTCAAATCTTTCAATCTTTCAGTGATTCTTCTCCATTTTTACAGCAATGAGTCCTTTCGAATTTGTAGAACTGAAAATTTTGGGAAAAAAAACCTATATCTATGATAAAAGAGCAATATAATATAAAATAATATGACTATAATATTAATATATAAATTAATATATGAATTTATTAAAATTTATATAATATAAATTATTAACCTATCAAAATTTATAAAAATAATTATTACTTTAAACATACTTATTATATAAAATAATAACACGCGTAAAATAAAAATATAAGAATTGCGAATTGTTATTGTCAGTACTTTATCTTCTAAATAATGTCTAGATTTGACTTTTTCACAATTAAACTTTTAAATTCATGAGCAAGACTTGTCATTAGAAGAACAACCATCTCATGGTAAAAATATCATTGTAAAATCAGCAGTCACGAGAAGGCATAGCTAGAACCTTTTCCATAATACGATTGTCGACTATTATAAACATAAACCATTTGGCACATTAAATAGTTTACAGTAATTAAAAATGGTAGGGAAGAGAAAAAATCTTGGGCAGTCTTCAATTCTTTAGGTTTAGTTAGGAGATAATGTGAAGATAAATATATAATAATTATTCAATTATCAAATATGGATTCTTACTCTAATCTTTATATATTATTTGCAGAATCTTCTCAAATTGATTACAGTAAAACTATACTTACAGTAGAAGACACATGGTGAAAGTGTGTTTCTCAATGTGTTTAAAAAAGAATAGAATTATTGATATTGTTGTTCATTTACCTTAGGACTACACGTGACCTTATATTTTCTAATCACTTTGTCAGACATTTGTTAGTGGTACATGTGTTCATGATACATGAGTTAGTGGTTAGTTGAGATAGTGCCTAGTTGAAGTAGTTGATAAGATATTAATTAGTCATGTGGTTAGTGCCTTCATTTTCAGTTATTTTTCGGTGTATATAAAGGGATCATTTGTTTCAATGAAAAGCATATTCTTGCATTTCAATTCTTCTTGTTTTTGTTCTTGTGTTCATTGTTTTCTTTCTCGAGTCTTCTTGTTGCATACTTCAAAAACCTCCCAAAGCTTTTCTGGTTTTCAATTCCATGGCATTAGTCAGTATTTTTGAAGTTTTCTTGGCTTCCCTTTGCTTTCTGCTTCTCTCCTGTTTGAGAAAAAACGATGGGCTTCCAAAGAATTTCCCTCTTGTTGGGATGATGCCAGATCTTCTCCTTAACATTCACCGGATTCACGACTGGTTAACCGAGGTTTTCGAAAGATGCCAGGGCACTTTTCTTTTCAAAGGCCCTTGGTTCACTAAGATGGACATATGGGCGACCTGTGATCCAGCCAACATTCACTACATAATGACTTCCAACTTTAACAACTTCCCCAAAGGAGCCGAGTTCAAGGAGATTTTCGACATCTTGGGAGATGGGATTTTCAATGCTGACATGGATTTGTGGAAAGCCCAGAGGAAAGCTGCTCAAGGATTCATGAGACATCAGCTGTTCCACCAGTTCTTGTTGAGGTCTAGCCGAGCTAAGGTGGAAAAGGGGCTAATTCCTGTCCTTGAACATTTCGCCAAACGAGGCTTGGTGGTCAACTTGGAAGATATTTTCCAAAGGTACACGTTTGATTCTACGTGTATCTTGGTTACTGGTTACGACCCCGGATGCCTTTCCATTGAATTCCCTGAAGTTCTTTTCTCCAAGGCCTTGGATGATGCAGAAGAAGCATTGTTTTATCGACATGCCAGGCCACAAAGCTTTGTTAAGTTGCAAAGGTGGTTGAACATGGGGCAAGAGCTGAAATATAGAAAGGCATGGGAAACTCTCGATGATGTAATAGCCAAATATATATGTCAGAAAAGGAAAGAAGTGAGCAAAAAAATTGCTGTTATACAGGGTGTGGATCTCTTAACATCATACATAACTGAAGAGAAGTCAACAGGTTTGAAATGCGATGATAAGTTCTTGAGAGACACAATTTTGAATATGATGCTTGCAGGGAGGGACACAACGAGCTCGGCTCTTACGTGGTTCATTTGGCTGGTTTCCAGGCATCCAAATGTGGAAAACAAGATCATAGAAGAGCTCAAATCAACAATACCAGCAGCAGAGGGAACCAAAAAGAGTCGGCTATTCAATGCTGAAGAAGTAAAGAATTTGGTTTATCTGCATGCAGCGTTGTCTGAAGCAATGAGGCTGTATCCACCGGTTCCTTTCCAGCACAAGGAACCTCTAAAACCAGACATTCTTCCCAGCGGGCATCCAGTTTATCCCAACACCAAAATCTTGTTCAATCTGTATTCAATGGGAAGAATGAAGTCAATCTGGGGAGAAGATTGCCTTGAATTCAAGCCTGAAAGATGGATTAACGAGGAGGGAGGGATTAAACACAAGCCATCGTACAAGTTCTTGTCTTTCAACGCAGGGCCAAGGACCTGTCTGGGAAAGGAAGTGGCATTTGTTCAGATGAAAGCTGTGGCATCCGCAATAATTTACAACTATCGTGTTGACGTAATGGAACAACCCCCTGTTGTTCCAGCTGTATCTATTATACTGCACACCAAGGATGGACTGATGGCTAAGGTCTCGTGCAGATGGCCCTAAATGCATGTTAGCCTGTTTGAAAGTTGAATAGGTACTACAATATTCCAAAACTTGGGGCAAGTTTAGTTCTAATTAGATAATCTGTAAATCTTTATTTTCTGTTTTCCAAAATATAAATAAATAAGAATTTACGGTACTTGTTAGCTAGCTTTATGAAAAGTTAATAAAAAAATATCTAGAATTTCAATATCTTATGAGTAAGATATGCAGTATTTATCTTTATTTGTATGTTGTCTGTCTATGGCACTTTCTATGTAGTGGATGAAAAATGTGGAATAGAAGAATATGCAGCTCATCATAGAGCTAGCCTATTCCATTTTTGTAAATAGGGATTGAATTGAATAGTATCTTCTTGTAGCTTTTACATAATTTGATCTGTTTCTATCATAAACATGCAGTTCATTCCTTCAAGACACCTTTTTTTTTTTCCATTTAAGAAAGCGATTAAATATTAGAATTAAAACCAGAAGAAAAACCTTTTCTTTCATATTTATTATTAAGATAGCAAACGAAACACTAAAGTACTATTTGAATTGAATTTTGTATGATTATTGTCAAATAAGTTTGAATTAAAAATTTTTAAATGCATTGAATTCCAATATTTTAATTTTTAATTTTTAATTAATATTAAAAAAAATTTAATTTTTATTATCTAGTTCACATTGTCAAAGAGTCTTATCTAGTCGGGCAGGGAAGATGTGGGCGACGACCAATGGGGGAGACAGACGTGAGAGAGACTTTGCCGAAAAAGAAAGGAATTTTAGTTTTTTATTATTACTGGTTGGATATGGGAGTCTGGGTGGAGAGAATTGTCAAATTTAATTGAGGAAAGGGAAAGGAACTTATTAATTTGTTTCTTTGCGTTCTTCCTTCACTAATTAATATATTTTTATTATTTTTAATTAGTATAAAAAATTTTAATTTTAATTTATTATTAAATATAAATAATTAAATTTGAAATCATATATAAAAATTATTAAATAAATGAGTCTAGTCAAGTGAGATTAAATAATAAGATTTTTATTTCAAATCAAGTTCAATTTTTAAAAATATTCGAATTTGAACAAAATTTTAAATTAAATTGTATTCAAAATTTTTACTATTTGAGCTATTGACTCAACTTTGTAGATATTTAATTTTGTTCAGTCTTTTACGTAAGTATTACCAAAGCATCATGAAGGCCATATGTTTAAACACAATCAAATATTTGTCATTCTGAGCGAAGGTAAAATTATAAATTATTTAGCTTAAAACTAGACCTTATAAAAAAAATTGGATAAAATATGGTCTATGTGTTTATTTGATTAATTTATTTGGGCCTTTTTTGTTTAAGGCTAATTTTACAAGTATTATTTCAAATTTATGTTGGGTATCATGAAAATTAAATTTATTTTAACAAATACAAGATAAAGTTAATAATTAAAATAATATTAAAAATTAATTAATAATATTTAAAATATTATTTTTAAATATTCTAAATAATAATATAGTTTAGATATTTTATATTGAATAATAAATAAAAATATATATTTGAAATATCATTTTTTATTAATATTTTTATGCATAATTTTATCTTTTCTATCATTTAACCCTGAACTTTCTTTTTCTTACCTTATTTCTCTCTTACCAACCCAAAAACCACCTACAACTACCTTAGCTCGAAACCCTTAGAGAGAGAAAGAAACTTTCTCTTTTTTCTTCTATATTTTTTTATATTTTTTTGGTTGTGTAATAAGGTTGAGCTTTTGTTAATATAATTTTTAATGTTTTCCTATTGATTCTGTTGAGGGCAAATTTTGAAAAATAAAATTTTGATTCATTGCTATTATGGGTTCTCCTGCAATTGCCATTCTTAGGTCTACCCCAAGGATTGCTATTACAGGATCACCCGTAATAAGGGAGGAATGACTATTCCATAGAATGGTCATTCTTCCAACCAAATACCCGGATTGCTAATTATGTCTGAATAAAGGGGGAATGGCATAGAAAAGCGAAAGAAAAGGAGAAAAGCAATAAAAAGCAAAAAAGAAAGGACAAATGTAGCATATAAAAGTGAAAGAAATGTGGTGACAAAATCAAGAGATAAGAAACATGACATGAACGTTACAACATATTGCAATTTTTTTTTTCTTTTTCTTTTGGTTATTCACATGTTGCAATGGTGTCTGAGGTGATGTCATTTCTTGTATGGCCATGCATCCATTTCCCTCACATGCACGCCATAAGCTTGATATTTTGTTAATATGTTTTATGTTTCATTTATGCATTTTCATCCTTGCATCTATTTTAACTATTGTTGATGATCTATGTCGACGAGTATTTTTAGTTTAACATATATTTGATGAAATGTCTCTATGTGTTAGCTATATCATGCTTTAATATTTCATGTCATGATCCATGACATGTTCATCTAACATATTTAGTGCTATTCATGCCACTTCTTGTATTTTGACGGTGACATGCTTGTTAAAATGCCATTTAATGCTGATCTTCTCATGTTTGATGATTTATGCTATGTTTATGTATTCTAGTTCATAACATATTTGACAAAATGCTGGCCTTATTCATGTGCCGATGTTGGTCTATAATTAATCCAAATTAATGGATTAATTATGGACCATGGTTTTAGTTGATGATATCAGGCTTGGGGGTAAATCAAATTATTTTGTTTGGGTTCATGGCAAAATAAGGCCAAATAAGTTTTGTTTTTTAGGCCTCAAAATACAATTTGTTTGTTTTAATGTCTTGCTGAGAGATTTATGTTGGTTATGCAAAACAGCATGGTTAATGGGTTAGATCCGGAGTACCATTAGCTCATGACCGTGAATGGACTTATGAACCACTACCATGGACCTGTAGGATCAAACATTCTCATGTTCTAGGCTTATTTCATGTCTAGGAAAATTAAAAAATTGAACAACACTTTATAACTACTAGCAAGGCTTGACCCCAAATTTAAAGATTCTTTTCGAACCTCAAAAGATCTTTTGAACTTTTTTGATTTTTTTTCCTTGAAGGTGTTGTGTTAGCTTTCCAATGGTATCTCATTTTCATTCATACGAGCTTAGACGAGAGAGTTATGATTTTTCGATTACACGCTGTTTAGACCCCTTAAGACTAGTAATCAAACTTAATATTGAGCTAATTTTGACCCCTAAAAAGATTTTTTTTTATTTTTTAAATATTTTTATCAAAAACTAAATGATATTTCCTTTTCAAAAAGGTAAATTTGCAACTTTTGGAATCCGAACGAATCTGATTTGATTTTTCAAAATCTGCTACACCATTCCCCCACACCTCCTATTAGTGCTAAACCAAGTTTGAATTTAAAAAATATTTTCTCCTAAAAGGTGATTTTTTAGGATTTGCATAGTTTTTTTGTATTAAACATTCTCAATGGTATCTCTTTTGGCCTTTAAAACCTTTAAAAGAACCAAACAAAAATTGAAAAATTGAAAGCTGTCCCCTATTTTAGCCTTAGTCAAATTTAAGCATTATCTCAAATCACCTTTGCAAGGCAATCGAATGCCTCAGAATGAGCCTGATCAACATCTTAATAAATTTTTGAGTCATGTATGAGTCTATTAATCTCAAATCAAGGTCCAATTAATTCCAAAAAATCAATTTAGCCTTTTCTTTAATTTTTCCCTTTAAACTAAAAGTCATTGTTTTTCATAAAGAAAAAATCCAAAATATTACATTTTCCCAAAATTACCAAATTTTCACCAATATGCTTCATTTTAGCCTGTTTTCCAAAATTTTAACCAAAAAAATTTTTCCATCTCCTAAATTTGCTCAGACTTTTCAACCAAACCTTGATTTTCATGCCTTAATTGACTTAGAAGTCTAACTACGTTTCAAAGTTATTAACTTGGTTATTTTTGGATAACTGATGACAATTATGAGATACATCCTGATTGACTCTCATTGTCATGTTTAATGCATTTTTATTTTATGTAATATTTATTATATTCCTTTATGTCTTACTAACACGTTTTTTGTGTTAGTGATGATTACGCATTCCTATTTTTTCAAATTAAATATTTTTAAAAAATCATCAAGGTAATTCTTTGCATTAGGGCTTTAGGATGCTTAATGCAAAGTACTTTTTTTTTAAAACAAAATTTGAAGATTATTTTGGCAAAAACTTTATGCCCACTTGCTTTATCGGTTGAAGGCATAGAGGAATTCATATTTGTGACAAAAACTTAAATTTATTATTTTCAAAAATTTATTCAAACATAAAGAAGGGATTATATAAAAAATGACATTTAGAATAAAGGAAATCAAGACTGAGCTGATATATGGCTAGATAGTATTGATTTAGGGCATCTTGAGAGTGCTAATCCTTCTTCTTATGTAGTCGACTTTTAGACTCGCTTACCAAACTGTGGTACATGTAGACCTTAAAATTGAATCTTTGAGTTTCATAACTCAAAGTAACAATTTTAATAGGTTTTCAATCATACCTACCCCAAATGATCGATGTTGACTTTAATTCCTTGGTTACTTTATGGTGACCATTTAAAATCAGTCAAGTGAATGATTTGCTTAACAATCTTTCCCCACCCAAATATGAGAAACACTTCTTTCCTAACGATCTGCTCGTATCCAAATACAAGAAACCCTTCTTTCTTACCTTTATTATGCCAAAATCCTAACGACAAGTATTTTTAATTTGTGCATACATCCTATGAGGGGTTACGTTATGACAGCTTGGCGACTTTGCTAGAGCCTAGTTAGAAAGCTAGTCCTACAACTAGCGATATTTTATCTGGTACTCGATTTTCTTTAATTTTTGGTTGTTATTTAAACTATAATCCTCTTCCCCTTATTTTGTACATTAGTTTTTGCTTAACTTTTATCTGTTAATATTTTGCTGGTGTTTATATTTCTTATGATATTTAGGTTCTTTCTTCAAAAAAAAATTGAATTTTGGAAAGGAAAAAAGGAGAAATAAAAAGGTTTGTTGTTTCCTCTGCCCATGCAATGAACTTGTATTTTCATTAGGCACTCGACCCACTATGTGGAGAGAGACAAAAACTCGATATTAAGTGGGAGTAAGCTATTCACTTACGTGATGTTAACCGTTCGATAGGGCTAATAACATCTTTTGGGTGTAAATTACTTATGCTTTCGTGATATCTAGTTATCCAGCTGGGGATAGGGTGTAAATTGAACCTTTTTTACCAACCTGTGATAGGCTAAGGATCAAGATGCCTTGGCTGTCTTACCGAATAGAAGAATAATTGAGGAACTGATTTAGAGTTAACCCCATATAGTGAGTTGTATAAATTAAACCATATCAAACCATACTAAAAGTGATACTAGAATTATCCAAAGACTAAGATACTTAAGGAAACACTTCTTAACTTTCACTCTTATGTATAATTCATGAAAGCGATAAGGAACGAACATTGTTTCCATGTTTGTATTTTCCACCTTATAAGCCACCATATGCTTTAATAATCTGCTAGGGTTATGTCACTATGCTATCTATTGGATGGCTAATACCCATCATTCTTTAGGTGATGGCAATCGAATTTGTCACTTACAATCCTGTTTAAGGTCCCATATCACCTTAGTGAAATAAATGTAACTTGTGTAAATCGTTATGCTATCTAGCTGATGACTTAATGTTCACTAACCGTTAGGTGATGATGAATGAATATCATTGCCTAGTTTACTAGTTCTATCTCAAGAAGCTTCGTATCGTTAGTGACAAACTTAACCTGAGTAAACCGTTATGTTGTTTGATCAATGGCTTAGCGTCCACCAATTGCTAGGTGAAAATGAAGGAACATCATGGCCCAGGTCGCCAGTTTACCCTGAAAAGCCTTGTATCGCCTTAATATGGATGAACTTAAGGACATTGTATCCTTTTAATAAGGATGATTTTAACTTGGGCATGTAATTATGCTGTCTGCACTAACCCAAGCCATGGCAGTGAGTAACACTGCCTGTAACCTTTTATGTTTGGCCTTAGGCATGGGAACGCTTATTATCGGGGCAATTTATGTAATTTATTTTTATAGCTTTTAATTATTTTATTCTCTCTAATATTTTTGACCTTTTTATTGACTTATTGTTTTTCTGATGTTTGTGTTGCATGCATGTTTTTATCATATACATGTAGAAATAATTGGCATAAGGGCAAGTTTCATATTCTTGTACTCTTGCATTTTATTTGTAAGCTTATTCCTTGTGTATAGATCATAAAAGAATCAAAAAGCAATAGTGAACGAGCACCATATTGTCCATAACAAGAAAAGACTTTTACCCTATGATACATGTCACCTTAATAAGGCTTAGGGCACAATTCGTCCATTCACATGGATTCTTGCCCTTCATAAGTCATATCGACAAATACTAGGGATAAAGCACATGTGCCATATTACCATCATTAAAGGTAATTTCTTTTTTCCTTACCAAAAGCTTGAAGCTTGTCAAAGTAACGCTCTTATCGATAATAAGATTCCTTATATATTTTATGTATCTCCTGCTTTACATTTATCACCCATAATGTTATTTGCAATGCTAAATGTAAATCTCCGTGACAAGATTTTCATGTCCATATCACCTTTTCATACCTTACATTAACATTGTGATTGCATTCATTGGCATACATGCATACATAAATGTATTCATATATGAATACATTTTGCAAGTTTTTGGGGGCTAATTGAAAGCCTACTTAGATTTAAGAGTTTTATCAGGGAATTTCCTTTTCGAATTAGAGGTATATGAAATTAGAATGACCTATGAAAAATAATTGGTTTTTGATAAAGGAACTTCTATGGACCTAATGATGAAGAAAACTTGTCTCATGTATGATATCCTTTTGAAATGAATATGTTTTATATTGTAATGCTTTGATAATGACTTTGTAAACTTTTTAATTTCGAAGTTTTTAATAATATGATAACCAAGTGTTTTCAAAGAGAAGTTTCTTTTTAAGAAATGATGTCAAGTCTTGAAAATATTAATGATCATTATTGAAAGTAAGGCCATACCCTCATGCTTTTCTTTTGGGTTTTACTGTTCTAAAGATCCAAAGCTTTAGGGAACCAACCTTAAATTGTATGAACTAGGCTTATACTAAAATGACCAAATAAGTTAAAGCCTCGACTTAGGTATCAATGATTAGGCCAATGTTTCAAAATTCACAGAATCCTCTGGATATAAAACAAATTAAATATTCTTCTAAGGGTTCTAATAGAGATAATTTGATGCATGCCAAAATTACGCTAAAATTTTCCACTTTTTTCCAACAACCAAGATTTAAACTTCTAGATCATTTCTTGAAAAACCTCTTATGAGTCACATCTTGAGACATTACCATAACAATGCCCAACTTCCTAGCAAAACCTTTTTGACTATCTTCTTTCTTATCACATTGATACCATAAGACCAAAATTCTTTGTCAATGTAAACCTCCAGGCATAGAATACGTGATGTTTTCTTAGCCATAAATCTTGGCATTGCATGATTTCCCATTGGTGGTAAGTTGAAAAGGAATGAATGCTATAAATGTGGAAAGAAAAGGTAAATTAAGGCATATATTTGGATAAAGAAAAAAGAAAACGAAAATTGAATGCGATATCATGCGACTAAGACATTCAAGATGTTTTTTAAAAAAAAACATTTTTTAAAGAATGTCTCTTAAGTTCACATAGTTGTTTTTGAGATTAGAAATAACTATATTTCTTTATTCATTCACGAATTAGGAAATGATTTCTTTTTCTACCCATTTTGAGCTTAACGAATTAATTCTTGTAAAACTTTGATAAGGATCACCATCCATATTAAGAGGCAAATAAAAAGCCTCTTTATGGTATATGGCAGCAACTATCCTAATTCAATAACTATGAAAATGCCTGAGATCAAGGAGCACATATGGAATGTACTAAGTTTCCAAAATCCAATATGCCCTTCATAAAAAGAAAAGCCAAAAACAAAAGCACAAATGAAAAGAGAAATGCAAAGCAAAAACAAAAATAAAAACAAAAGCAAAAATAAAACCCAAAAAAAGGAATAAAATATGAGGAAATAAAGACATATAGTGATCTAGAAAATATAACGAATGAAAACCTTCACAAAAAGAATGATCCTTATTCTAATCACCCTTAAAACATTGAATTTGGGCTTACACACCCATTATTTTTGAATCATAAACCCTAACCTACATTATGTACTTCAAAAAATCCATTTAGATTAAGTAGGTAATTTGAATTGATGAGCCCATTCTCTAAGATTTTATACTTTTGGATAAATTTTGAGCTATTTTACAAAGCATGATAAAGTCAAAATAAAAAAAAATACGAAAAGATTGAAGTTATAGGTTGAAAACCTAAAAGCAAGCATTTTGAAGCAAAATAGAAAATTTTCGATGCCATTCATGGGATGACCAAAGCCTTGACAAGGAAAACACTATTTAAAAGAAATGTAGGGGCACTAAAAAATCCCTAGATATCATTCATCTTTAGAGGGATCAACTCTTAAAATCAAATTTTTCACTTTTTCAAATCGACTTCATTATCTTGAATTCATCACGGACAATCTTAGTGCCAACGAAAGTATTATTGGTAGGAGCTTAAAAGAATATCAAATTTATTTTGTTTTCAAGGAATTCATGTTCAATAAAGACCAATCCATTTGTAAGCCTAGAATACGAGCGAACCTATTTTGTTTATTCTAAATCTTTTTTGAACTAATCAAAGCCTTCCAACCTATTTTGTAAAAGCAGAATTACCATGTAGAAAATCTTTTAACAAGAGATCATTAGTTTTTAAAAGACTTAAACCTCTTGCTAACTAAAATTTTCACCAAATGAACACTTTAAGCAAAGCATTTTACAAAAACAATAGTTTTTGAGTAGCCTAATAAAATGATGTTATGAAAAAAAGCAAGTGCTTTTTTTTTTTTATCATGGGCCAAAAATTAGGCTTAAAACACCTTTTAGTTCTTGAAGAAAGAAACCATCAAGAAACATTAAGCCAAATTCAAAAAAGAACCATTTAGGGCCTTTACATCCTTTATGAACATATGTGTAATTATATGAACATATGCACAATTCATGAGCATACACATCATTTGCACAAGCATTTGAGCATTAATCATCAATACATATATCATTGCAAGTACATCTAGATCATTCCCAACCTTTACATTTGCATTGCTTCACCTGCATTTGTATCATTGCTAGTCTTTATGTTTGCATCATAATGTGCATTCCCACTTACCTACATTTGCACTCATGTTCACTTGCATTTGCATTGAAGTGCAACCCTAATCATAGACATCTACATTCACACATGTTTGAACTCACGTGCATTGCATCCAGGAGCATTAGCATTCATAGGCATTCATGCTCATGAGCACCTGCATTCACATGCATTTACATGCAATTGCATTCCC
The DNA here is from genome assembly GCA_038382025.1 of Adansonia gregorii. Classification (NCBI taxonomy): domain Eukaryota; kingdom Viridiplantae; phylum Streptophyta; class Magnoliopsida; order Malvales; family Malvaceae; genus Adansonia; species Adansonia gregorii. The sequence goes on from JBBYHO010402052.1 coordinate 28,109, forward strand.
AATCCCAAACACTTGAGTTCACATGCTTATGCATTCATAAAAATCATCATGCACATGTATTCATGCTTATGAACATCTACATTCATGAGTATTCATGTGCATAAATATTTGCGTTCATGCTCATGAACATCCACGTTCACGTTCATTCACAATCATGATTATTCGTACCCACAAACAAAAAAAAACTCGTAAACTTAAAAATTATCCATAAGATTCATGAACCAAAAAATAGTCCGAGAAGATCAATTAAGAACCTTACCAAATAGGATTACTAGACTAAACCCTATGGCATAACCATAACAAAAATGATAAAGAATAGAAAATAGTGTTTTAAGTAGTATTCTCTAAAAATTAAAACATCTTTAGACTAGTTTTGCCTATGTCTTCAACTTTAAATTACTGGTTTCATCCAAGTCTTTAACTTCAGATTACTACTTTTTCCTGAATCTTTAGTTTTAGATTATTAGTTTCGCAAAGGTTTTTCATTTTAGATTACTAGTTTTGCCTAGGTCTTCAGTTTCAAATTATTAGCAATATCTAGGTTTAAATTACTATTTTTCCCATGTCTTCAACTTCAGATTACTAGTTTCACCAAAATCTTTAACTTCAGATTACTAGTTTCACCCAAGTCTTCAATTTTAGATTGCTAACTTATCCCAAGTTTAGATTACTAGTCTCGCCCAAGTTTTCAACTTCAAGTTAATGGTTTTGCCATTTCTTCAACTTCATATTACTAGTTTCACCTAGTTCTTCAACTTTAATTTATCGATTTCACCTAGATTTTCAGTTTCCAATTACTGGTTTTACTCAGGTCTTTAACTTCAGATTACTGGTTTTACCCATATCTTTAGTTTCAAATGATTGGTTTTGTCCAGATCTTGAACTTTAGATTAATATTTCCTCTAGGTCTTTAGTTTCAAACTATTGCCTTTGGCCCAGGTTCAGACGATTGGGTTTTCACCTAGGTCTTCAACTTCAATTACTTGTTTCATCTAGGTTTTCAATTTTAGATTACTGGTTTTGCCCAATTTTTTTGAAGGATCTGATCCTAGACATCTAATGCCTGCTGTTTGATTTGGTGAATCGATTTAACAATAAAAATTTATTACAATTGAAAAGCTTAGAATAACACAGCAGAACATATAGAGCAACATCAACGGATTAACTTATAAACACTTGATTCGTTTACATAGTACAAAAAGAATATAATCTGATTTCATACCTTAATTTGAAAATGTCCATCTCCTTAGATTAAAATAGACGCCACTCTAATCTTGTACATCGAACCTGGTTATCGCAAACCAAATCTATCCACATGTCCAGCCTCTAATGTTGATCCACACATATGACTCAAAAATCCTTCATAAGGGGAAAACATTTTTATGCCAAGATCCATGCTAACAGATTAGGTTTTAAAAACCTTCCTTGAACCTTTTCACTATGAGCCACAATCATGAAAATTAGAAAAAAAATAATTTCTCTCAAAAACTCAAAATAAAAGTGGATAAAGATGAAGTAGCCATAAATTCTTTTTGGGGAAGAAGAAATAGCACCTCTAGGGTTCTCCCTTGTCTTAGTGATGGCACAAAATGACAATAAAGAAAAATTTACTTGGTTAAGAATAATTTATATTTATAGACCAAGATTAGTATCCAGCAATGCATGATGGCCACTAGATATGCAGGAAAAGTCAAATTGGTTTTGAAAAGCCTTTCCGTGTACAGTATCTTAGTGTAATTCAATCCTTTCATCATATATCCTGGAATAGGCAAAAGTTTGATGCAGTGTCTACTTTTGGCCTGTTCCATATTAGTATTCGACCCTTTTACGTTAATTCTATAATCGATATTGCCTAAGCCAAGGTCTTTGAGTTAGCACGGGCTAGGAATAACTAGCATATATTCCTTTATATCACTTGGGATGATGAATTCTCTCTACACCACTCATTCACCTTCAGTATGCTTCATATCATACCCAAAACCACCTTTATTTGGTATTCATCTATCATTACTTATTCACGATGATCTCTAAGTATGATAATTCACATACAAGTTAACTTAGTGTCACAATTTTAAAGATCACCTACATTACTAACATAAGAGAGTACTTTCATAGACACTTAAATGAAATTTCAAATAGAACTCTTATTACGGGTTATGCTCACTGTACTTGTTCTAATAATAAGCACTCATATAATGCCCCAAGTATCTCTATACTTCAACTTATGAGATTAATTTCATGTATCCTATGCATCTAGGCTTATATATCCTAGCTGTTGTGCATTGTTAATGCCCTATCTAATAATGTGATGACTTGAAACATTTTCAAAAACATAGGTTTGATGCATAGGAATATCATAATTGTAACTCTTTACAATCCACTTGCAATGCCAATGTGATTCATGGGCTTAATCTACATAAGATTTAAACAGATATTATTATATCAATGCTATGGATAAAGAAATACCTCATATTACAAATATAATGTATGGTACTTGAAATAACTAAATGCTAGTGCATTACAAGTTCAACTGCTTGGCTTACATGGTTTACATTAACAATCTCTTATTAGCACTAAAGCCAATTACCTATATGTCTAAGTATCATATTCTCTATATGGCGATCATGTTTCTACTGGGGTAGAGCCTTAGTGAAAGGATCAGTTATATTATCCTCGGTGGGTACTTGTTCCATACTAATATCACGTCTTTCTATTATGTTCTAATATCGTGATATCGTTGTAATACGTGTTTGAATTTATGATGAGACCTTGGTTCCTTAACTTGTGTTATGTTTCCATTGTTATCACACTAAGGTGGTACTAAATCAACAATGCTTGGAATCATACCAAGTTTAGTAATGAACTTCTTTTTCCAAACTGCCTCATTCATAGCTTCATACGCAGAGAAGTATTCTGCTCCGGTTGTTAAATCTAAAGTTGTCACCTATTTGAAACTTTTTCAACTACTTACAGCTCCATTAATGGTAAATACATAACCCTTTGTGACTTGTAGTCATCCTAATCTCATTAGAAGCTAGCATCAGAGTAGCCTCTAACTTAGAGCTTAGCCTCTCCATAAACTAGAAAGATATCCTTAGTTCTTCGTGAGTTCTTAAGTATATTCTTCATAGCAGTCTAGTGACCCTTGATAGGATTGCTTTGGTATCTACTTGTGATACTTACAGCGTATGATATGTTTGTTCTAATGCATAACATGGCATACAATATCGATCCAACGATCGATACATCTGGAATCTTATCTATCTATGCCCTTTCATATGTTGTTTTAGGATAAATCTTTTTCAGGTAACGTATATCATGAACCATAGGCAAGTTTTTTCTCTTAGGTTTTCCATCTTAAACCTTTTAAGAATCTTGTTTATGTATAAAGAGTGGGATAACTTGAGTATTCATTTTGATCTATCTTTATAAATTTTTAATTCCAAAATAAATGTTGCTTCTCCCAAATCCTTCATGGAGAATTGTCTGGATAACTAGACATTCATGGTCTGCAGCATAGAAATGTTCTTTTCGATAAGCAATATGTCATCCATAGATAGCAACAAGAAAATAATTGCTTACCTATTTATCTTCTTATAAACACATAGATCATCAGGATTCTTCTTAAAGCTAAATTCTTTAATTGCTTTCTTGAATTTGATATTCCAACTCTATGATGTCTGTTTTAATCTATAATGGACCACCTTAGCTTACATATCTGATTCGAATTTTACATATAAAATCTTTGAGTTGTGTCATATACACCTTCTACTGCAGATTCTCGTTAAGGAATGCTATTTTTACATCCATTTGCCATATCTCATAATCATAATATGTTGCTACTGCAACCAATATCCAAATGGATTTAACTATGGCAATTGGCAAAAATGTTTCCTCATAATCAATGCCTTTGACTTAATTATAACCTTTTGCCATTAGTATGACCTTATACATTTACACATTGCCATTTACATTGGTCTCTCTATAAAGGACCTATTTGCACCTTATGGGTTTCAAATGGGTCAACCAAAGTCCATACTTGGCTAACCTCCATGGCATCCACTTTGAATTTCATGGCATTTGGCCATTTTTAAGAATCAATGTTAGACACTGCTTTCTTAAAAGTGATAGGATCAGTGCCACAAGGTAAGCCTTCTTAGTCATGAGAAATCATGTCTCTGGAACTCGCTTAATCCTTCTTGATTTTCAGAGTACTTGTGTCTATTAAGTTTTGGGTGGAGCATCTAATGATTCATCCCTCAACTCTGGTTTCAAAAAAATGTTAATTTGTGGTTTTTAAATTTTTTTCAAAACTATAATTCTACTGAACTCTTCTGGTAGAAACTTTTTTTCCAAGAAGATAATGTGTTTAAAAAACTATTTTTTATTTAGTTGGGTTATAAAATTAGTATCCATGAGATTCTTTAGGACATCCCATAAATTTACACTTTACCGATCTAGCTCTAACGTTATCAATTGCTGTTCGCTTCATATAAGCTTGACAGCCCCAAATTCTCCAATGAGATAAAAATGGTTTTTTACCATGCCATATCTCATATTGCATCTTATCCACAGATTTGGATAGAACCGCGTTCAGAAGATAGGCTACAGTTTCTAAGGCATATTCCCAAACGGATACCAGAAAGTTTGCTTTAGATATCATGGAATAAACCATTCCTAACAAGGTTCAGTTTTCTCCCCTCAAACATTATATTGTGTTGTGCAGTATCAGGTGGAGTTTTATTTGACAGAATATCATTTTCTATTAGATAACTTAAGAATTTCTAACTTAAATGTTCTACTCCTTGATTGGATTTAAATGTTAGAATTTTTTTTGCCACTTTGTTTCTCTAGTTTAACCCTAAACTCTTTAAACTTTTTAAAAGCTTTGGATTTGTACTTCATAAGGACATATACCCATACCTTGAGTAATCATTGTTAAAAGTAATGAAGTAAAAGTACCTAATGCTAGCCATTGTATTCATTGGTCTACATGCATTTGAATGTACTAAGCCTAATAAATCACTGACCCTTTCACTTTTACTAGCGAAAGGTGACTTGGTCATCTTACCAAGGAGACAACATTCACATGTCTCCTCTGATTCCTAATCAAATGTGTTAAAATAACCTTGTATGTGTAACTTGGCTACTTGAGTCTCATTGACATGTCCAAGCCTATCATGCCAGGTATTGGTCTTTGTTGGATTATTCTTTACTATTTTCTTCACATGATGTTGAGTAAATGCATTTTTGGATCCAATACAAATAACTTATCCTTTAATGAGGTTAATCCATAAACCATGTCATTTAGATTGATAATGCAACTATTGCCTTTAATTTTAAACTTAAAATCATCATTATCAATGAGATATGAAACTGAAATAATGTTTCTAGGCAATATAAACACAATCTTTTAGTTCTAAAGTCATGCCTAAAAATAATGATAAGATATAAGTTCCAATGGCAATGGTTGCAACTATTGCTCCATTGCTTATTCTTACTACCTAATTTGAGCCCAATTTCTACTATTCTCTAAGAAACTTATGTCATTACATAAGTATGATCCATGTCATGAATCAATTATCCAAGTAGTTGAATCAACAGTAAAGTAATTCAACTCAATCATGTGAAGGTCAGCTACCTTCTTTTTATTGAAAACTTTTCTCAATTTGACATACCATTCCAAACACTTTAGGCTAATGGCATTAAGTATGCTTTGGAATACAGTTATCATAATTATCATTATAAACAACCTAGTCTCAAATAAGTATTAATTAGTTTTTCACGCATCAAACCAATATATATGAGGTATTAAACCTTTATTGGCCTTTCCACTAATTTTTCATAATAATAGCCCTTACTATTATATGAAAATATCTTAAAGGTATTTCTAGTGGGCTAGGATCCCTTTTAACATGTTGATTGGATAGGTGACATAGCTTGCCAATTGCATCTCTATGTTACTTCCAAATCAGTTAGGTGGGAACTCCTTACCTAAACACATCATATGTATTTTGCCTAACCTCACCTCTAAAGCTATGAGGTCAAGTTTTACGTATCCAGATAAAACAACGTTAGTTGAGTAAGACCCATCATTCATAACTCAAGCAATTCGGGTAGACGGAACCTTTGGTTTGCCTAACAAGTCACCTATGGCGGAACTCTAATATCATGCTATGAACAACGAAAAGCGTCTTTATCATGCATTCAATGTGACCTACTATTATACGAGGGATTTTAGTTGTTCATTTTAATTTAGGTTTCATCTTTATTAGCATGCATAGTATGTTATATTATTACATAAAATAAACCTAATATCATACATCCTATTTGGATGATTATGGACTTTACTAACGTAACCTCCTCGAGCCATCCAAAGGAGATTACTTAGTCAATATCTAGGTGATTACAAATAAAGTCTTCATAAGTCTTCTTACAACCTCCTGGGCTTCATGGCACTTGTGCTTGGATCTCTATCTTCAAGTCACAAACTTTTTTCTAACTAATCTTAGTTTACACTTGTAAGTAATCTAATTACATCTATAATGAAGATACCTCAAGTTATATTCGAAGGAAGTTAGACAAGAAAAAAATTTTACAACCCCCCCCAAAAAAAAGGCAGGGTGTGCAGATGCTAATTAAAAAAAATTAAATACACATGAACAATCAATAATCCATAGTCAAATTGGGCCTAAGTCCATAATCATTCGATACATTTACAACATTTATGAATATATTTAAATAAATATTAACTTAGTCTCTAGTTTCCATTTTCATATAGTCTCTTTAATCTTGTTTTAATTTGCTTAAGAAAAATAATTTCTTACATGATTAATTTTTATCATTGTCTTATTAGGACAAAACCTAATCCAATGAAAAATTAATCATTTAAATTAAGACATGATCCAATCTTGTCTTTAACAATTTAAGATTTAATTAATTGGATAAAATTAGCTTGGTAAAAGATTTTATTGGATTAGAATTCTATCGACAATAAAATCCCTCTTGTGCTGAATTATCTTGATCTTGTCTGATCATATCAAACCTCAAAAGATAGACTCCTAGTAGGAACAAACTTCCTCGAAGCTAGGAGGTTGGTGCAGAGGAGGACTCCAATCCTCCAGGTTTGCCACCCCTTATAGTGGCTTTCACCGGGCATCTGAACGCCAAGCTGCCACCAATGGTTCACTCTTACTAAACATTTGATTTTTTGCTAAAAATACAGCACCATATGCTGCCATGAATGCCACAAATTAAGGTGTCAAGGAACTAATCTGAACGTATCCATGAAGCATGCGCACCTACGGTATCTTGAATGGCACTAATTTAAAACATTTTTGAACCAAACCTTTTCTAGATTTTTCTAGCAGGTGTCATGAACTTTTCATGACTCTTCCACGGTTGGAAAACATGGAAAGAGTCGCATCAAACAGCAACCAAAATTCTAAAATTTTCAAGTTGCTCGAAAACCACCAAACGGAAGCTATTTTTGCACAAACAACACTCAAACATGGCTAATCATTTAATCACCATTAAATTATTAAAAATAATTTTAAATAATTAAATGATGATTAAAACATATTAATAGCATGCTTTAAGTTTACAAAAATTTTGAAAAAAATTTAGGGCAAAATTGCATCATATAGACAAATCCAAAGGAAAACTATTTCATCATTGGCAAAGACGAAGTCTATGATCGATCAAGGCTAATAGAGAGGCTCGGATACCACTTGAAGGATCTGATCCTAGGCATCAAATGGCCACTATTTTGGATTTGGCAAATTAATTTAACAATAAAAATTTATTAAAATTGAAAAACTCAGAATAACGTAGTGAAACTTCCCAAACAACATCAATGAATCCACTTATAAGCACTTGATCAATCTACATGGAACAAGAAGAATAGAACATAATTTCATACATCAATCTGAAGATGTCCATCTGCTCATATTAAAAGGGACTCTGCTTCAACCTTGTACATCGAGCCTGGTTGTTGCAAACCAAAACTGTCCACAAGTCTAGCCTTTAACGTTGATCCACATAAGTGACTTGAAAATCCTTCGTAAGGGAGAAATTTCTTTATACAAAATATATGCTACCGGATTAGATTTTAAAAACCTTAAACATTCTCACTATGCACCAAAATCAAGAAAATTAGAGAAGAAATTATTTATTTCCAAAACCTAGAATAAAAGTAGCGCAAAGATAAAGTTAGTATAAATCCTCTATAGGGAAGATGAAATGGCGCCTTTAGGTTTCTTCCTTGTGTTAAAGATGCCACAAAGTAGAGTTTAAATACCCAAGGTTAAGATTTTGCATATTTACACTTTGGCCCTTTATTTTGAATAATTTAAAAAACTCTTGAGTAACTTTTACTCTTTAAGCAATTTAATCCTTGTCTCATTTTAATTTCATTTGGTCACCCTTATGTGCACGACCCACTAGCCTCCATCATAACAATAATAAATATACATTTACTCAGTTAAGAATAATTTATATTTATAGACCAACATTGTTATCTAGCAATGTATCATGGCCACCTGATATGTAGAAAGATTCAAATTGGTTTTGAAAAACACTTCAATGTACATTATCTCTGTGTAATTCAATCTTTTTATCATATATCCTAAAATAGGTAAGAATTTGGTGCAGTGTCTATTCTTGGCCTATTCCATATTAGTATGAAAACCTTACATATTAACTCCATAATTGATATTGTCTTGGCTAAGGTCTTTAAGCTACCATGGGTCATGAACAACTAGGATATGTTCCTTTATATCACTTGGGGTAATGAGTCCTCTCTGCACCACTTGCTCACCTTCAGTATGATTCATATCATACCTAAAACAACCTTTATTTGGTATTCATATATTTTGAACAGGTTTGCAATGGTCTCTAAGTATGATAATTCACATGTAAGGTTATCTGGTGTCACAAGTCTAAGGATCACTTACACTAATGACACATAAGAGTATTTTCACAGACACTTGAGTGAAATACCAAATAAAACTCTTATTGGGGGTTATGTTCAGTTTGCTAATTCTTATAAAAGGCACCTATATGATATTCTCAAGTATCTCCATACTTCAAGTTATAAAATCAGTTGCATGCATCCTATGTATGGAGGCTTACATATGCGAATCTTTATGCATTATCAATGCCTTGTTTTGACAATAGATGACTAAAAATTTTTTAGAAATACGACTTTAATGCATAGGGATCTCATAATTGTAAGTCTTTACAATTCCCTTGCAAAGCCAATTGTTTCATGGGCTTTATCTACATCAGATTTAAACAACTATTATTATATCAATCTTACAGATAAAGGAATACCTCATACTATATTAATTAAATATAATGTATGTTACTTCAAATAACTAAATGCTAGTATATTACAAGCTCAACTAATTGGCTTGTAGGGCTTACACTAACATCTTTAATTTTAGATTACCAGTTTCATCCAACTCTTTAGTTTAGACTACTGGCTTCGTCTAGGTTCAGATTACTAGTTTCACCTAAGTTGTTAACTTTATATTACTAAGTTTCATTTAGGTCTTCAACTATATATTACTAATCTCACCTAGGTTTTCAACTTTAGATTGCTGGTTTCTTTGGGTTTTTAACTTTAAAAGATCTTCAACTTAAGGTTATTGGCTTCACCCAAGTCTTTTGCTTCAGATTATAGGTTTTGCCTAAGTTTTTAGTTTAAGACTACTAGCTTCACCCAAATCTTCCACTTCAAACCATAAGTTTCACCTAGGTCTTCCACTTAAAACTATTGGTTTTGCCTAGGTCCTCCATTATAAGCTATTGGTTTTGTAAGGTTCCCAAATCCAAGCCGCTGGTTTCATTTAGGTCATCATATCTACAAGTAACTAGTGTCGCTTAGTCCTCAACTCTAAACTTATGGTTTCACCTAGGTCCTCGAGATATTCAGAATGTTAGTTTTGTCCACAACATTAATATCCCTTATTTTAACTGAAATTATTTTCCAGGAAATGGGTCTAGCCTAGGAATGAAATCTAAGTCCTCATCAAAAACTTGTTTTTTATTACTATTTTTGCAACATCAAAATTGTCACCAAAAATTTTATTCTTATCTCAACATTAAATTAAGTTCGATACCTTTTTTGTTGTAGGCACTAAAAGGGCTTCACTCAACCTCAACCCAGATAAAATAATGCTTATTTGTCTTTGCCTTATTCCCGATATTTAACGACAGCCAAAAAGGGACAATTATAGACATTTAGTTTTGTCCAAGCCTTCATGAAAACATTACCAAGACACTATCAAGGTCGTATCTCCAAGCATGGATCTAATTTCTATCATCCCATGTTAAGTTAAGGTCATATATTATTTAATTTAAGGTTAGACCTTATAAAAAATATATTAGACAAAATAAGATCCATGTGCTTATTTGGTTGATTTATTAGGGCCTTTTTTATTTAATCATGTTGAGCCAATTTCACAAGTATTACTTTAAATTGATGTCGAACCTCAGAAAAATTACTTTGGTTTATAATTCTATTTATTTAATTAATTTTAGGCTACTAGATTAAGTTAAATAATTTTTAGGTCTAATTTGCTAGAAGTGGGATATTTCATGATAAAATTTGATATCCAAAGGACATTTTGGACATACTAAGGATATTTGTACTCAAGTAAGGTTACTTCAAACAATTAAAACTTGTAAACACACCTATAAGTACCAGGATTTATCATTTTTATAAAACAAAAATAGTAAATTGGCCCCCTTGGGTTACCCTAGCCTCAATCGACCAAGGCTTGTTTAAAAGCAAATTTTGGCTTTGTACATGTTTCACCTTTCTTCATTACGAAAGACTAAAGAAAAGGAGAAAAACAAAAGCAAGCAAGCAAGAAAGAAAAGATTGTACCGTAGAAAACTAAAAGAAAATTGGCTACAAAATCTAGTGACGGATGCAACGATGTGACGATCATAACTTATTGCAAAGTTTTTTTTTTCTTTTTGTTTGGTTATTCACATGCTGCAATGGCATCTTGATAAGTTGATATCATTTCTTTTATGGCTATGCATCCATTTCCATCATATGTTAGCCTGTAAGCTTGATTATTAATATGTTTCATGGCTCATATATGTATGTCCATCCTTGTATCCATTTTAAATATTCTTGTTGATCTATGTCATTGAGCATGTTTAGTTTAGCATATTTTTTATGAAATATCTCTATGTGTGAGCTATATCATGCCTTAATATTTTCATGCTATCATCCATATTACTACATGTTCATCTAACATTTTTGGTGTTATCCATGCCTTTTCTTCTATTTTAATGATGGCAGGCTTGTTAAAATGCCATGATCTTGCCATGCTTGATAATATATACGATGTTTATGTAATCTACTTCATAACATGTTTAACAAAATGCTTGCCTTATTTATATGTTGCAAATCTAATTTTTTATAAGTAAGCCCAAAATGGTCTATGATTAATCCAAATCAAAGGATTAATTATGGACCATGGTTTTAGTTACTTGGTGCTATCAAGCTTGGGTAAATCAGGTTGTTTATGTTTGGATTCATGGCAAAATAAAGCCAAATAAATTTTGTTTTTTCCTTTAAAAATATAGTTTGCAACTTGTTTGTTTTAATGATGAGAGATTTGTTTTAGTAATGTAAAATGGTAGGGACAAGGGCTATTTCGCTATACCCTTAGCCCAGTAGCCATGAATAGACTCCTGAACCCACTAGCATGGACCTGTAGGATCGAACTTTCTTATGTTTGAGGCTTATTATGTGTAGGGGTGAGCATAAGTCGGTCCAAACCGATTTAACCGACTTAATCGATGGAATTTGGTTAATTCGGTTCGGTTAAGTCAGTTTGATGGTTATGTCGATTTTTTATGTCGGTTTATTTGGTTAATTCGGTCGATTATCGGTTAGTAAAATTATTAACTAAATTAACCGAATTAATCAAACTTTTAATATTTAATAATTAATAATTATATATTTATATATATTAATAGCCCAATTAAACCCATTCATAACCCAAATATATAACCATTAGCCCAAGACCCAATAAACCAATTTAACCGAACTAACCGACCAAATCGATCGAAATTTAGTCGGTTCGGTTAATTCGATTATGGTTAAAAATGTTGATCGTTTCGGTCGGTTCCTCTAGGTAAGTCAGTTAATTCGGTTTGAAGATTTTTTTGACTGAACCGACCGAATGCTCACCCCTAATTATGTGTCTAGGAAAATTAAAGAATCGAGCATCACTTTATTGGAAACAGGCAGCAACTTAACCTCGACTTTAAAAATTATTTTCGAGCCCAAAAGGATTTTTATGAATTTTACTGATATTTTTTCCTTAAAAAGCACCAAATTACCTTTCTAATGATATCTAATTTTCCTTCAAACAAGCTTGGATGTAGGAGTTATGATTCTTCGATCAGACATTATCCAAAACCCTTGAGAATAGTTATCATACTTCATTATGAGCTAATTTTGACCCTTGAAACAGTTTTTTCATGATTTTTTTAAATATTTTTTCAAAAAATAAATGGAATTTGCTTTTTAAAAAAGTATAATTTGTAACTTTTAGAGCCCCAACGAATCAATGGCTATTTTTCAAAATCTATTGCACCCATTCCCATGCACCTACTATCAGTGTTGAACCAAGTCTAAATTTAAAAATTATCTTCTCTTGGAAGATGATTTTTTGAAATTTTTCTAGTATTTTCATATTAAACCTCACTGAGTTAACTTTCTAATAGTATCTCTCTTGCCTTATTAAAACCTTCAGATGAACCTAAAAGAAAATTGAAAAGTCGAATAATGTTAAGTTGTCCCCTATTTTAGCCTTTGATAAATTTAAGCATTTATCCAAATCTCCTTTCCAAGGCATTCGAATGCCTTGAAATAAGTTTGATCAATATCCTAAAGAATTTTAGGTCATGTATGGGTCCTATTAGGCTTGGATCAAGGCCCAATTAGTTAAAAAAAATTCAATTTAGCCCTTGTCCCTATTTTTTCTATTTAAACTAAAAGTCTCAGCTTTTCATAAATAAAAGAGTCTAAAATATTACATTTTCTCAAAATTACCAAAATTTTCACCAATATGGGTTTTTCCACCTTATTTTCTAAAATTTCACCAAAAAATCTAAATTTTCTCTCCCCTACATTTTCCCAAACATTTTAACCAATCCTCGATTTTTAAGCCTTAATCGACCTAAGAGTCCAAATACATTTCAAAGTTGTTAACTTGGTTATTTTTAGATAATCGATGACAACTACAAGGTATATCCATTAACTTTCCTTTTCATGCTTAATGTGTTTTATTCTATGCAATATTTATTATATTCCTTTATATATTACTAACATCGTTCTTTTGTTGGTGGTGATAATGCATTTACATTTTTTCAAACAAATATTTTTCAAAAATCATCAAGGAAATTCTTCGCATTAAAGATTTATGGTGTTTAATGCAAAGTACATTTTCTAAAACCAAATCTAGAGATAATTTTGGCAAAAACTTTATTTCTCATTTCCTTTGTTGGTTAGGGGCATAAAGGAATTCATATTTATCACAAAAACCCAATTTTTCAAAAATTCATTCAAACATAAAGATGGGATTATATAAAAATAATGACATTTAAAACTGAAAAATTGAGACCTAGATGACATGGATCAATGGTATTTATTTAAGATGTCATAGGGCTGCTAGTCTTTCTCCAAGCATTACCGACTCCCAAACCCGTTTACCAAACTCTATTACACAAAAACCTTAAAATCGAATCTTTGAGTTTCATAACTCAAAGTAACGGTTTTAATAGGTGTCTAATAAAACCTAGCCCAAATTATCAGTGGTGACTTTATTTCCTTAGCCACTCTGTGGTGGCCATTTAAAATCAGTCCAACTAGCGATTTGTCGACTATCTTCCCCTATCCAAGTATGAGGAACACTTCTTTCTCACCTTTATCATGCTAAAAATCCTAATGAAGATTATTTTTAAGTTAGACATACATTTTCGATAAGGATACATTACGATAGACTCTTTTACACTGGTATTCCCATATAATATAACCAACGAGGCATTAAATTTATTACATAGGTTAATGCTTTCTGCTAGATTTGATTAATTAAAGATGAGATTAGAGGTGGCAAAATGAACTTAAACTTAAAAACCAGTCTGAAATAACTCAAGCCCGAACTGAAATGAGCTCAATTTGACCAAAATGTCAATGGTTTGAACCTGAGAAAACCTAAACCCAAATCGGCCTAAAACTGAAATTTTTCAAACCTAAAATAGCTCAAACACGAAAGAACCTAAACCTAAAAAGACTTGAACCCAAAAGAACTTAAATCGAGCTCGACCAGAACCTAAATTAAATGTTAAAAATAATTATAATTAAATTATAATTAAATAATTTTTCATAAAGTAAAAACTTTAATAATCAATTTTATTTTAAATATTCTTTTAATAATTTAATTAAATATTAAAAACTTAATTTATATTTTATATATAATTAAACATGTTCATGGGTCGGGTTGGGTCTTGTTCTAATTTTTTAAAAAATTTCAGGCCTAGACCTTTATTTAACATGCCCAGACTCACCCATTTTAGCCAAATTACTGTTCATCATAATAAAAAGTATTTTTTATTAATATTTATTTATTTTATAATTAAATTTAAATAAAAATATATGTTATTTTAATTTAAAATCACTGTTTCCAGCTGGGTCAGGCCAGCTTAAAGCCAAAAATATAAAAACCTGGGTCTAGGCCCAATTAAGCTAAGCCTGGTGGGTCCAGTAGGCAGCTCGGCCCTCGAGAAAGTCTATAATGATAAAATTAAGTAACCTAGCTCTTGAGCTAGTCTATATATAATATAATAATAATTTATCAAAAAGTAAATTATATTATGAGTCTAAAAAACATTGTCAATTAAGATATGTCATTTATTTATCATATATTTTTAATTTAATTAATTAAACTCATTAAATATTAAGAGTTTATATATATATTAGTAGTAAAATTTTAAGTGCTTCTTTGAATTTTATTCTTATTTTATTATTATTCAAGTAATGATAATTAAAGTCTGATAATAATATAATAAAGTAATAAGATAAATTAAAAAAAATGAAAGTTTTAATAGATAATACCATATGAAAAATTTTAAAAAAAATTATATTTTAGACTCAGACTAGCAACTAGACTTGTCTATAGGTCGAGCAAACCAGCTAGCTCGACAAGCCTGTCATGATCAGGTCGGATTTCAGATTTTAAGTTTTAAGTAGGTTCAACCCAAAACAATATTTTTTAAATAAAAAAATTTTTATTTAAATTTTATTATAAAATATATAAATATTAATATAAAAATAACTTTCTAATACTATAAATTGTGATTTGTGCCTAAATGGGTGAGCGGGGCCAAATTTGGCTCTGACCTTAGAATTCAAAATGTTTTTGAGTCACGATTAAGCCAATGAAACTGAGCTAAGATTTTTTCGAGTCAAGCCGGGCTAAATTTGGGCCTGAGCATAGAATTCAAAATTATGTAAAAGTGATTACATTGAACATAAAATAAAAAATGATGTAAAATGTATTCGAATTTGAACTTGAATCGAACTCGAACTTTAAAAGGCTCGAACTTGAATTGACCCAAAATCGAACAAGCTCGAACCCCGAATAACTCTAACCTGAACGAACCCTAACACAAATAAGCCCGAACCCGAATCAACTCAAAACTGAACCTAAAATAATCTAATCCAAATTTGCCCAATTGCCACTTCTAAGTGAGATGATTACTCGATATAAATATAATATGATTATCTTAAAATCTATATAATATAAATTATTAAAAATTAAAAATTATATAAATATAAAATATTTAAAATATATAAATAAAATAATAAAATATATAAATAAAATATAAATAGATGAATTTACTTAATTAGTTTTTAACCTCTTTACTTTCCACTTTCCCGTCAATGCAAAACAATCAATTAAACTTGTTATGGAAAGTTTTTTTATCAATAGTTTATTTGTTGAGGTGTTTAATTAATTGTCTAATCAAACTCGTGTGATAGTCGGTGGCTAGAGCGGCCAAGTTTTCGGCTTTTTTTTGACTCGAGCAGGATAATGCAGATTTACAATATCTATACCATCTGTTGTGGTCGTCAGCAAGTCAGTGTACTTGAGGATGGTTCCATGTTGGCAGCGACAATTCATATCAAGGTTAATGACAACTTTGTGTAGACAAATTTATCCGTACGCTGGATTTGACATGATTTCAAATCCTTACTCTTGACTCCGATGCGAACTTCGCGGGTGATGAAAGTGCAACATTGATTCGGTCATCGCTAAAGATTAGTTTTTAAACCAGGACCAGAACGTTACCACGCTTCGCTAAAATTTACAAATTTTTTTTATAATTTTAATGTATAAATAAGCATACATTAAAATATGTTTTTTATATTTTTAATATAAATATAAATATTTTAAATTAAATTTTTTTAAAAAATAAAATTTATTATTAAATTAGTTTTATAAAAAAATTATAAAATTTAACTTTTTAAAATCAAGCGATAAAATCATTAAAATAAAATTTAAGTCAATTTTTTTATTAATCTTTTTTCATTTTTTAATTGTGTGAGTTAAAATTGATCAATAATTAAAAAATTATTTTTCATATAATTGTATTTTTATTAATAATTTTTTATTTGAATAATGTAAATAATAAATATTTTTAATTAATAGGTTTATTTTGTAATTCTTTCAAAAAAAACTTTTCAATATTTATCACACATTTTTCAAGAAAAATATTTATTTTAATAATAATAGTATTTATTTATTAATTTTATAATTCTTCAAAACTTTTTCTCAGCTAGTGGGATATATATAATTTTTTAAATATTTAAATTCAAATTATTTATCTAAAAATTTAAATAAATTTATTATTCAATTATTATCCAACTCTGCATTAAATTCAAACAGTAATATTCATCAAATATATGGGTTTTTTAAATATATAAATAGATATCAAATTTAGATATCTGATCTAATTTAATATAATTTAAAGTAAAATTAAAGTAAATTCGAGTAATAGATAATCAAATATTTATATCCAAGCCTATTTAAAATTTACTTCATAATAAATTTAATATTTAAATTTATAAATTACTTAAATTTATAAAAATAAATTAAATAATATTAAATATCTAATTTTATACTGTGAATTGCTACCCTTACACAAAAATTTTAAAAAAAAAATCTTCATTTCTTTGTTAATAATTATTTTTTCTAATTAACATAATAAATATTTGAGATGGTAACTCATTTTGATAATTTCCCTTAAAAAGACACTTGTCATTGTCTTAAACATTTACATCTATAATGCCCTTTTGTGGGGCGACTTTAACATAGAGTTAGGATAAGATTGTGACGCAAAATTGACTTGTGAAAATTAAAGTCACTGAAAAGCTCCTTTGTCATCTTTCGTAAATGTGATGGGCTTGATTACCATGTTTGGGGTTGGGGGTTGGAGGTTGGAGGTTGGGGGTTGGGAGATTCAACTTGCAACTTGATTCAGCTTTATTTATTTGTTAATATTTTTAAAATAAAAATATATATGAAATATGTATAATTTTTTTTTAAAAAAAGCAAATGATATGCTGCTATAATTTATTTGAAACAGAAAAAGAATGCATTCAAAAATTTAACTTTATAATTGATGTATGTTTTTATATTCAAAAATATTTCCTTATTCCTCAAGAAAAGGGAAAAAAAAAACAAAACAAAACACATGCCTAATGCTTATGTTATGTACTTTGTTTTTTTTTAGATCATTTAGTTTAATTAAACTAAAATTTATCACACTTACTTCACGAATGAAAGAATAAGACTTTTTCTTAAATTAATGAGTTAGAATAATTGAGTTAACTTTTAAGGGATAGTTATTTTTAAATTAAAAATATTAAAATAAAAGTAGCTAGTTATTCTTTAAAATATCTATATAACCCCAATTTTATTTTAATTCTATTTTTGAGTAATTTAATTAATTGGATAATAGTTATTTCCCTTATAGCATCAAATTTAGTCGCACACTTCAATAATAGTTAGAATTTCACACATTTACTATATGAATGAAAATATAATTTGAAAAAAGAAACAAAATGTGTTTAAGAAAATTAAAAACGAAAAATATGTAATTTTTGGCGACAACCATAATAAAAAATTTTTCAACGAGAATCATAGAAATTAATGATTTTTTACCTTTAGACCAAATTAATTACTTTATGACCTTTGATGTTTTGGAATTCAAAAAAAAAAAAAAGAAAGAAAAGAACCTGTAACCTGTTAGCAAGTGCTAAGCTAGAAGGACGACGAAAAAATCAACCCTGCAAAAGTTAATTTCGATTTTGCCAAGAAGTGAGAAGGTAAGGTCAAGATGGCAAAAATTGTCTAAGTTTCATATATATATTTTTTTCCTCCCATTTTGTCTTGGCCTAGTGTGCCGTGCCTTTATAACATTTAAATCAAGAAAAAACAAATTCTATTTTCACGTTGTTTTAGAATAGGCATGTCGGTTTTTTTTTTTTTTCATACTGTTTTGTATTAGATTAGTATTGATTATTATTTATCATGTGGTTAAGTAATAATTAAAAATAACATCATTATATAATAAATTAAAAGAATTTTTGATAAAAATGTTAAAGTAATTAATGTGCAAAAAAAAATTAAATTAGTTAATGAATTAAGCATTTCATAATCTACTATTCTTAAGATTAAAAATTAAATTTATGAAATTCAAAATACATTTGATTTTTAACGATGGAATAAATAATATAATTTATATATATATTTTAATATAAGTTATTTTGATTTTATACCAAATATCAAGTATATCATCATGTGAACATGAAATTTTACTCTAATGTTTTTACTATAATATAAAAAATATGTGAATAATTTTTTTTGCAAGTAAAAGATCAGAGAGTGTCACAAAATTATTTTAAAATATTTAAAAAGACTATTGATGACTATAACAATTGTTTTGGTTTATAATAAACTATGTAAAATGAAAAAAAAAAAATTATGACTACGATGATTGAAATATCATTAGTTACTTCTGCAACAATAATAAATACAATTAGTTATTACTTAGACTACTTGGAATTGAAATTGATTACTATTAATACAGTTGAATATATACTTAATGTTATTATATTTGTGTTGGGACTAACTGAAACTGATCATTAATAATACCCTTGAATATATCTTAGAGTAATTGAAATTGAAATTGATCATTACTAGTACAATTAAATATATATTTAAACTAATTGAACTTGATCATTAGTAATATAATTGAATATATACTTAAACAAATTAAAATTGATTATTTCCGGCACAACTGAATATGTACTTAATGTTATTCCATTCATATTTAGATTAATTGAAATTGAAATTGAAATTAAAATTGGTCATTACTAGAATAATTGAATATATACTTAAACTAATTGAAATTGATCATTATTAGTACAAATGAATATATGATTAATGTTATTACATTCGTATTTACACTAATTAAAATTGATTATTAGTAGTGCAATTGAATATATACTTGGATTAATTGAAATTGATCATTACTATTAAATTGAATATATATTTAATGTTATTTCATTCATATTTAAATTTATTAAAATTGAAAATTAGTAGTCTTGTTCCTCATATGAACATTGGGCCTTATCTTATTTTTGATGGATCGTTTTTTGCATTAATAAAATTTCACACTTCACTAAACTAAAGAGAACGGTGCACAGATATGAAAAGAGTCGCATCTAAATTAAATATCGGCACACAGATGAAATTGGGAGGGACACTTTTTTCTTGAACTATACGAAAAAGGCGCACCAAAATTATATACCGGCGCGCCTAAATATTGAAGGCTTTAAGGATACATGCCTTCATGGTATAGCATTTGGATTCGCTTAGTGGATTAGAAAGCCAGCCTTTTCTTTGAGCTTTAGTAAAACAACGCACCTAAATTACTTACAACAGGCCTTTTACATGTATGTATTTTGAACACAAGGCTTTTAGGTGCGTTTAAATGGCATTAAGAGGCATGTTTTTTCGCAAATCATTAAAAAAAAAGCACTGAAATTAAATACGGACGCGCTTAAATATTTTTAATATGAATTATATTGTACCAAAATTTAAATAATATAAAATGCCTTAAACATCATTATGATGTAGTAAAATCTGCGGATATGATATTAATTCTAATTAAAAAATGGTTATTACTTGTCCAAGTAGTCCAATTTAATATACTTTTATACTAATTCTAATTGAAATTGGATGTTACTACACCAATTGCATATATAATTACACTAATTCTACTTTAAATATCAAACTAGTAGTCCGATTGAAGAATTTATATATATAGTTATAGTAATGCAAATTGAAATTGTCATTACTTGTCCAAGTAATCCAATTTAATATACTCTTGCATTAGTTCAAATTGAAATTGGTTGTTACTACTCCAATTGCATATATATATATATATAGTTACATTAATTCTACTTTAAATTGAAAATTAGTAGTCCAATTAATGAATTTATATATATAGTTACACTAGTTCTACTTGAAATTGGTGATTATGATTCCAATTAATGAGTTTGAAATTAGTTATTATTACTCCAATTGCATATATAGTTACATTAATTATACTTGAAATTGGTGACTTAGTCCAATTAATGAATTTGTATATAATTATGTCATTACTTGTTCAAGTAGTACAATTTAATATTCTCTTACATTAGTTCTAATTGAAATTGGTTGTTACTACTCTAACCACGTGTATATATATATATATATATAATTGACTAATTCTATTGTATAATTGGTGATTGTTAGTCAAATTGATGAATTTGTATATATTTGGTCAATTTGGTTCTAAATTTTTTTAAAATCAAATAATCTTTTAAAACCAATTGAACCAATCGAAAAAATCTTAAAACTGAAATAGCCAAATTGAACTTAAGTTAGTCAATTCGATCGATTTAATCAGTTTTAATATTTTAAAACATAAATTGTTTTTGTTATTATATAAAAATAAATGTATATTATATATTATACATTATATAATATAAATGATATTTTATATCATATATTTTAAATTTATTATATAAATATAATTTTATTTATATTATATATATAAAATATTATAACAATCAAGACTAATCTCATACAAAAAAAACAATGTAACTATCTTAATAAAAAATATTACTAAAAATTCAAATATAAAATCTTAAATTAAAAACTGATTAATTAAGAGATAAAATTTTCCTCAAAAAATTAATATATAATAAAGAGATTTTTCCTTAAATTTAAACAACAAAAGGTAATTGGGTTAAGTCAATTTTTAACCCAATCCCAAAAAATGTTGCATTCTTTTATTTTATTTTTGCACTTTTACTTGTATTAGGCAACAAGTAATGTTTGAGAAGACATCAATGGTAAAAAACTTAATAACTTGGTGTAAGGGTTATAATCTATTGGGTTTTTATGGTTCTCGTCGGAAAAGTTTCCATTACAGTTGTCACTAATTTCTTTTTATTGGATATTTTTCAGAAAATTGGGTAAAATTGTTAGTTTCTTTGAGTGGATAGTTCTAGAAATTGGAGTTTTTTAGAAGTAAATAGGTAACTTTTTATAAAAGATATTTATAAAATATTAAAAACATAATTATTTTTATTTATTTTTTTCATTTTTTCTTATTTTAACCAATTAATTTGATATTAATGATATCAAATTTAATTAATGACTTCAATATAGATATATAATATATAATATGAGCTTTCATCTTCTCATTACAAAAAATTTAGTATTGGGCCGCGCCTGCTATTTGGTTGATGTCTCGAATTCCTATTAGAGCTTAAAGTTCAGTGAAAACAAGCCCCCATAGTCTCAGAAGGCTTTTTTTTTCCTTACTTTTTCTCCCAACCACTTTTTGTTTATTTTTATAATAATTTTTATTTAAAAAGGAAATAATTTTTTATTCATTATAGTTAGTTTATAATAATTTTTTGTAGTTCATTCAATTTTTTAGTTTTTTGAATTGATTATTTTTATTTTATTAATTTATTTTTAATATGAATATAACTTTACTAATTTTTAATTGTTATTTAACAAAATTATTTATTCTTTATGTATATATTTTAATTTAATATCTTTAATGATCTTTTTCTTTCTCATTATATTCATTTTATCACCATCCATTGCAATCAAAATATATATATTTTATTACTAATTTTAATATCTCTGCTATAGTAATTAAATTCACTTCTTAGGCACCATTTGAACGAGTGGGAATACTGAAAACAGCAGTAAATGCAAAATTGGTTACTGTATTATTGAAATTAAAATCAATAGGGTAAACTATAATAATAAGATCAGAATGAATATCATTAAGGAAATTTATTTTTTCTTTTTTCTTTTTCTTTATATGAAACTGACCAAGCCCTAACCAAGAACTAAGAGATATCTTCTAATAATAATAAAGTTCATGTCTCAATGATGGTACATTTCATTCCTTTCGGCCAAAGATGGACGAATTCACTGAAGGGGAATTCTGCAACTCGAAGCAAGATAACTTGGTTCAGCTATATATATACCTAACTTTTAACCCAGAATCCAGAGAATATCAGATAAATTAATGAACAGAAAGGATCTGACACAAACATGCAAACCTAAAATACAAAATTGCAAACATTATTAATTTAATAGCTACTAAAAGCTAATAATTAGGTACGAATTAATAAGCTATTCTTCCAACATGTGCACTTGCACCGGTTCTCATAGCCAGCAGCCATTGTCAAACTGATAGGTTTATTAAAGACCAAGCACAAAGTTCAATTGAAATACTACAGTTAAGGATGATCAAGGCACCAAATATAATATAAATGCTACCTTCCCCTCGAGGGAAAGCCAATGTGCTACAAGAGCTGTCTACTGATCTCTAAGGACATTCGGACATTTGTTTTGAAACAACTCATCTTCATTATTGGAAAGGAAATACCTCGCTTTTAGCTCAGCCTTATAATCCCTCCATTTCTTTCCTAATGACCTGAATAACCAACCGATTTAATATACTGGAAACAAAAACTTTTCCAACACAAGCAAAAATTATTGAAATATATAATTAAAACAAAAAAAAGGCTCATTATAAACAAATTAATACTTGAATTGAAAAGAGAAAACCTTTATATAGCTCAAAGTGTCTGTCTAGTACATTTGAGGCACTTTCCTCCAAGTGTTGTAATTTAGAGGAAGTAAGCTGCAATTTCTTGCTAAGATGCCCAAACAAGATGAGAGTACGTGAGCTTCCTGCCGATGGGCTGACCTTTTCAATTGAATGTACCATCTCGACGTGCATTTTTAAAATGCAAATCTTAAAAAATGACTAACCCTTTGCACATTTTTACTACAGAATTTAGAATTTTGAATCCAACTTTTATCAATGATTGTAGTATTTATGGAACAGGAAAGCAAGCAAAGAAGCAGGAGAACACAACCTAAAATATAGCAAGATAACTTTTAAGAATTGTAGCACAATAAAAATCACAATATAGAACCATCACTATTTATGAAAAATTCTAGCTCAAACAACTTTCTAGAAACAAAGAGTGAGAGAGACAGAAAAAAACCTTGAACAATTGAGAAAAGAGGCCGATTGATTAAAGTGAAACCTGAGATTATATGAACGAAAGAATAAGTTTAGGGTAAATCAATTAATTCATATAATAAAAAATTGTAAAAATATTTTAAGCAAAGTTGACAAGAATATCAGATAATGTTTCTTTTAATCATGTTATTCACTGCATAATGATGATAAATTGTTAAAAAAAAAAAATTACTGTCGAATTCATGGTCTTTGTCGTTTAAAGGCACACACGTTTCAATGTCATCTGACACTAAGAGAAGGACTATGTGGGCTGGAATTTTCTCAAACAACCAAAATTTTGAAGTTTTTTTGCAGTTCTCGACTTAATAAAGATACTTTAGCTTTTGAACTTTCAACATTTCTCTCCCACTAATGTTGTATTTTTTATGCTATAATTAGAACATGTTACATTGTTGTAGGTTTGCTTTCTTAATGGAAACAACAATCAATTCCTCCCCTACCCTCCAACCCCCAAGAAAAAAAGCCTAAAACGTGTTTGCCTCTTTCGTTTTCAACAGAAAGATTAAATTTCTTCATACACATCACAGGTTTGCATTCGATAAAAGATTCAGACATCAAATAAGTTCATCTCCAGTTTTTTTTTTTTTCCAATGAACTTCTAATGAACCAAAGCTTATAATAATCAAAATTATGACTTAAGATCAGTTATTCAAAGTGCCATTTCGATCTAATTCATGCGATGAACGAAATATCTTCTAAGAAGAAGCTAATTAAAAATAGCTATAAAAATTCGCAACAAATAAATCAGAAATTCACAAAAGAAAAGAAAAAAAAAACAGGCAATCACAATAGAAACAGATTAATCTCAACTTACCAAATATTGGGCTTTGAAGAGTAAACTAAGAGAGGAAATATGAGTCCTGCAAAAAAATTAATAAAAAAAATAATTGTTCAAATCAATCTGACAATTACAACATTATTTCCATTCAATGAATGAATCGAAGCTTTGAGCAGGTTTACTTTGCACCATGTTTCCTTTGTTGTAAATCAGTGAGCAAATCCAGCCCAAAGATTGCGTCCTTAATCCTCTAGATAACTTGTCTATTCGTCGTTGATTGTAAGCATTGTTATAGGCCATTAGCTATTACGTTTGAACCCAAAAAAAAAAAAAAAGTGAGCAAATCAGTACTGAGGTTTTATGAGCACGTGTTGGGACTGTGCTTCTTATGCCACTCTTTTAACTTAATAAGAAAAGTTAAAATTATTAAAAGTTAGATAAAAATAATATATTTTTTAAATTTTTTTTTAGAAAAAATATATAAGTAAGTTTAAATGAGATTAATTTATTCATTAATAGATATAAATGAATCAAAATAAAATTAAAATTCATATTTTGAATCAGATCAAACTTAGACAAATATATATAAGATTAATATTATGAATAAATCTGACATAAAATCGATCTGGTAACGTATCTAGACGAGAAGAGTGTTGTCAATTTCAATTGAATGGGAAAGGAAAAGCAGCTTATGAATTTGTTTCTTTGGGTTCTCCCTTTACTAGTTAGTACATATGTTTATTATTTTTAATTAATATAAAAAAATCTAAATTTAAATTTGAGATTGAATATAAATAATTAAATTTAAAATCGAGTGTGAGAATCAAATTTATTTTATTAGATAAATAAATTTAATTAAGCTCAAATAATTTATTTTTTAACTTAAATCTAACTCAAACATTATAATTATTTAAATTTGAATTAAAATTTAAATCTAATCATGCTAAAAAATTTTGTACTGAACTATTGACTCGACTCCATTACAAAGGTATCCCGTATAACATAACCAACAAGCCATCAACTTGATTACATAAGTGGTTAGCACTTTTCAGCTCAATTTGATAAACTAAAGACACGATAGTTATATAATATGAACATAATAAAAAAATAATTAAAATAAAAAATATAATATTATGTGATAAAAAATATAATATAAATGAATATATAATTATTTTAAATTTTATATAATATAAATTATTAATATATCAAAATTTATATAAATTTAAAATATTTTAAATACGATTATAATATAATAAAATATATAATATGAGATAAATATTCGAAATCATGTATTTAGTTCCAACCTCCTCACTTCCCTCTTTCACGTCAAGGCAAATTCAATCAATTATATTTGCCGCGGACATTATTTTATTGATTAGTTGTTCACTAGTCGAGGTCTCTAATTAATTGACACTTGATAATTGTAAACTCATGCGACAATCAGTGGCTAGCGCGGCCAGCTGGCTTCTTTTTGACTTTTAGTGGGATAATGCAGATTGACAATATCTATACCATCTATTGTGGTCGTGAGCAAGTTGATGTCCTTGGCAACTTTATGCAGATAAATTTATCCCTACTCCAGATTTGACATGATTTCAGATCCCTGCGCTTGATTCCGATGTGAACTTCGCGGAGGGTGAAGAGTTTGACAAAGGTTCAGCCTCGGCTAAAGATTGGTTTATAAACAAGAATAAAGATTGTGGCCCAACAGTAACTTAAGAGCATAAAAGCCATTTGAAAAGCTCCTCTGCCATCTTTTCTAACCAACGTAAATGTGACGGGTTGGGGGTTTGGATATACTTAATTCAGTTTTATTTATTTGTAAAATAAATAATTATATATTAAAAATATATAAAATAATAAGTATTCACGTAAAACGCATACAAAAATATTTTTTTAACATGCAAAATGTATACTACTATTTTTATTTAAAATAAAAAAGAATGCATCCAATTTTTTTTTTCTATAACACAATGCATCTAAAAAATTGATAGTTAATGTATGCTATTTTACGCCAAAAAAAAAATGAATCCCTTATTCCTTAGAACAAGAAAGAAAACAGAAGTATAACTCATGTCATGCTCTACTTAATTATTATTTTTAATCCTGTACTTTAATTAAACTAAAATTCATTAGGCTCACTCCATAAGGGAAGAAAATCTTTTTTTAAAAAAAAGTTAAAATAATTGATAGATTTTTCAATGGATAATTATTTTTTAAATTAAAAATATTAAAGTAATAGTGGATAATTATTTTTTAAAAAATGAAAGTACCTAAATATTGTAACTTAATTTGATTTGATTTTATTCTTATAACTTTATTTCGATTTTATGTAATTTAATTAACTAAATTAATATAATTTGATTCGTGACATTTAGCTTAGTTGGACACTTTAATAATAACTAGAATTCCACACACTATGTTGGGTGAAAATATACTTTTTGAAAAAAGAAATAAATTATGTTTAAAACATTAAACAAAAATAATATGTAATTTTTTTTAGAAAATTGGATAAAAATGGGTAGCGCTTTTTTTTTTTTTAAAAAAAAAAGAAAAGTAAGGTCTTTTATATGTAAATAGGTAATTTTTTATAAAAGATATTTTATAAAATATTAAAAGATACAATTATTTTTTTAAAATTTTTTTAATTTTTTATAATTTATTATATTTTTATCAATTCAATTAATATTATTTAATTCGTGATATTAAATTTATTTAATGACTTTAGTAATAATATAAATATAAATATATAATATATAATATCAGTTTCTATCCTTTCATTGCAATTAATTCAGTCTTTGACACCAATCGCGCCCCACCTTCTATTTGGATGCTATCTTGAATCCTTACTAGAGCTTCAGCTCTAGTGGGACCCTCCGTCGTCGAATGCCTTTTCTTTCTTTTCCTTTTTAAACGAGCAGTGCAAGGAATTTTTTGTTCTTGCCACTTACTTTTTATTTTTATTATAATTTTTACTTAAAAATGAAATAATTTTTATTCAATATTATTAATAACTCTTTTATTATATAATAAATTAATAAAAGTATATTTTATTTTTAATTAATTAAAAATAAACAATTATATAAAAATAAAAATATAATTTTTTTAGTTTCATTCAATTTTTTAATTTTTAAATTGATTTAAATTATTTTTTATTTTATTAAGTTATTTTTTAATATAAATATAATATAAATAAATTTTACTTATTATTTAACATAAATATAATTTTAATATATTATTTAATATAAATATAATTTTTAATTATTTATTATATATGAACATATTTTAATTTAATATTCTTAATGATTTTTTTTACTATAATTTACTTTTTTTTTCATTGTTGCTATTATATCTAAACATATTTTATTATTAATTTTAATTTTATTACTATAATAATTAATCTCACTGCTTAAGCTTCGTTTAACTAAGCAATGAGATTGGCTCTAATAAAATAAAAACTAGCGATGATGATGATATTGGTTATTATAGTGGTTAGATTAAAATTAATAGTGAGGTAGATTGTTTGGATGCGAACATAGAGGTGGTGGTCAATTAAAAATGAAAATGATTATTAAAGATATTAATTTAAAAATATATTAATAACTTATTTGTATATATTTTAATAATATTTAAAATTTAATATATATTATTTTACGTAATTATTTAACTATTTTAATTAGTTAATTAATTATTTTATAATTACATTAATCGATTTATTATTTATGTTATAATTTACATACAGATATACATTTGAATAAATAAAAGTATTAAAAAATTAAATTAAAAAGAGAAAAAGAGTAAAATCTTAATTTTACCCCTAAAGCGAGGTTCTATGGAATCACTGAACTCTACTTCCCCAATGGAATCCACCGATTCCACGAGAGCAAATAGCATCGCAGATGCACCCTGTGATGCAGCAAGTATCAGCGGGGAATTTCCCCCACTTAGTGCGTTGGGTGTCACCACGTCTCTAAATGTGCGCTTAATAAATTATTTGCAAATTAAACCATTGTTTAAATGAAAATTTTAACACCATTAACTCCTTTTACCAGCTGCGATTGAAATGCAATGACTATAAATAATGTGGAATAAATGATGCCAAGCAACAAATTTTTTGGGCTAGTGTCAAAAAGTAACATAATTAATTTCCGAACATGTGTCAACAATAATAATGCAAATTTTCTTCTTTTTTTTTTTACGTTAAAAAATGTCAAGTGAATAATTATTCCAATTTTCTTTTGGTAAGTGACATTTTTATTTGATTAACAGAAAAAAAAAAGAACCTTGAAGGTGTTAAAATTTCCATTTAATTAAATGCTCAATTAATTGTTAAAGATAATTTGATTAGGATGCAATTAATTATAATAAAAAAATAGAAAATTACATGATTGAATGTAAAATTTTATTCTTATATTTTAACCTAAAAACTAATAAAATTTTAAAGATATGAATCTGAATCGGATGAGTTGGCTTGTAAAGAAAAGTGAAAAGCCCCGGGCCTTTTGCTTATTAACTTGTTATTTTTTACACGGAGTTTAGGACGGCGAGCACGAACATTATTTTTAAATTTGATACAAAACTCAAAATCAAATTGCTGACTGCTTTCATCAAAATCAAACAAGTAACCAAATCCTTACAAGTTGCAACTATGTCTTTGATGCTTTGTTTCTTACGGTTTCATAAAAGTGAATTTATTTTAGACAAAAACCCTCCTTCTCTAATTGCGTCTAGCGAAGAAGAAAACGCGATGGAGCTTAGAATTGGAGAGGGTACCTTTTGATTTTCTTTATTTGTTTATTTATATATATATATATTTGTATAAGTGGTTAAAACAATTAAAACCCATTAGTTTAGTGAGTATTTCTTTTTTCAGTTCTTTTGGATAGAGTTCTTTTAAGGCAAATGTTTGATAGGAGTAAGCAAATAATTGATTCGATCGATTTGATTTACTTACATCAAAAATTGATTAAATCGATATAAAAAAGTGAAATAATTGAAATGATCGAACTTGATGGTCAAAATTGAAAACAATCGAACCGACAAGAGGTCAATCAGTTTTGTCATTTTTTTTGATTTTTTTTTTTTTCAATTTTGGGGGGTGAAATGGACAGATTCAAGGCTTCTTTTCGGTTACAGTGAAAACCAAGTAGGGACTTGAGGCAGACTAAGAGAAAAATTAAATAACAAAGCAAAAATTTAAAAACAAATACACAAAAGTTACGACTTACCAGAGAATGTTGATGATCAGTGGAGTACCACGTCATCGATAATGGAGCAGTCGACGTTGGCATCATCAAGTCCAGCAAAGCACCGAAAAGTCGATAGAAAGGGGGATTCTTTGAACCGAGCAATGGGCACCAGTAGGGACTTGAGGGAGACTAAGAGAAGCCGAGAGGCTAGGGGGACTCGAGTACGGCCACCATCGATGCTGCTGAGGGAAGCGAATCGGGAGATTAATAGAGGAGTGAGGGACTCAGGTTGAAGAGGTAGCAGCAGCAGTGTTACGAGCAGAATTAATTAATTTAGGTCAAAGACACAAGTAATATAAAATAAATTGGTCCATCAAAATAGGTTTAATCTTTGAAGAATTTTAAAAGGTTTAACTTTTAAAAGTTTGGCCATTCAGTTAAAAATAATTATTAAATTTTATTTAAAATTAAATAGACATAGAGTTAATAAAATTTAAATTTATTTTAAATTTTAGATTTTATAAATAAGTGTAAATATTAACGATCTATTAGATTTAAATTGAGCTATTGATATATAAAGAATTCAACTATAAATAAAAATCTTTCTAATCTCATTTATATCATAAAACACTTGAAAAATATATTTGAGCATTTTTCTTTATTCTTTTTGTGCTCTTTTTTTTTATGCTTTGGTCTCCTGAGCTTTTTAACTTTAGTGTTTTTTAGGAATATAGATTCCAAGCCTAAGCCTACGTGATTTTTTAGTTTAAAGTCTAAACTCGTGACACTAGCGGTTTTTATCTCTTACTGGGTTAGTTTTTTTTTTTTTTTTTGCGATTGTGGGTTGGGTATGGGTTTAGACAATTGATGGGTTGTTATCTTTTACTGATTCGATTAGTTTTCCTCTTTTGGGATTGTGGGTTGGGTATGGGTTTGGGCAATCGAGTTGGTTTTGGTTTTGGGCTTATTATAAGTTTAAGGTTTATAATAATAATAATAATAATAATAATAATAATAATA
>JBBYHO010402052.1:58922-80713 GCA_038382025.1 Adansonia gregorii
ATAATAATAATAATAATAATAATAATAATAATAATATAAATAGGTAAATTCGATCGGTACACTTTAAAATTTTGCAAACTCTAAACCATAGTACTTATTAAAACTAAACCTTAAAACTAGCAAAGGCCAAAACAAATTTAACAAGCCCAAAGAACTAAATATTGTCAATTTTTTTAATTAAGTCAGTTTTAACCGACTTCGACTTTAATGAATTTTGAAGTGGCTTTAATTCTTAAGCATAAGTATGAGCAGCTTCAGTAAATATCTAGTGATCCCGTGAATCAAGTTTCTCAGTAAGTTTCCTAAGCACCCTCAATTGTGTTGTGGTTTTTTTTTCTTGTTTGATGACCTCTATGTAATTGGCTTACCTAGGTTTTTGTTTAATTGAGGACATGGCTTTTAGAAAATAAACGCATAACTATAGATAAACAATTCTAATTTTTTTGAGGTTTTTTAGGCATATTGGTTGTCTTTTATCAAATTCTATCATAATCTAATTTGCTTTATTAATAATGGATAAATTTTTCCAGGGTTTTTATATTTTCATTTTTTAGTTATGAAATTTCATCCTAATTTGCACATCTCTATAATGGAATTAGTTTTCTATGAGGTAAATAGGGATGATTTGTCTATTTCATAATTTTTTAATTAATTTGACTCAAGGTTATTTATTTTATAAATATATATATATATCTATAGATACTGTATTTTTACTCCTCATTCGAGTAAGTAGGGATTTTTTAAGCTTTTTCTTTTTTCTTTGTCATTAATCCATATTTCTATATCTAGCAATCACTACAGAAGAATACTGGATTAGAACATTTAGCTTTTAGTGGCGTTCCAAAACGTTGCTAATTTACATAGAACACCACAAAAAGCGTTGGGGTATATGACATGGCTAAAATCAACTTTTGCATATTCTTTTTCCCACAAAAAACAGTGTTAAAATTTAGAATTTTTTTTTATTCTCCTTTCTTTACATAATTATTAAATTTTCTATAATTATCATAAATATTGTCAATCACAATAACCTTATAATAGAATATAAATAAAACAATGTAAAAATATTTAAAAAATTATAGTATAAAATATATTTATATAATAATTTGTCCCGAAATACTTAACATATGTGCGAACAACTTAAAACAATGTAAAAGTCCCTAGCACCGTAAAGCTAAAGGAGAGTCACTAAAAAAGTATTTTTCACAATACATTTGTTATCATTCGATTAATCTTAATATATGAAATTAACACAGGTAATTAATATATCATTAAGTTAAAGGAAGTTAAACATTTTAACTAAGAAATTATATTACTTGAGATGTTAGATTTTATGAGAACTTTTGCTTATTATATTCACAACGATTAAAAATGCAATTGGAGTTGCTAATATCTTCTTTTTTTCTTCTTATCTCTGTGTTTCAATCATCGCTATCTATGTTTGTCTCTCTGTAATTCCATCCTCACCATCTGCAAATGTTTCTCTGCTTCGAACCTAGCTATCTTGTTTTTCTTCTTCCAACCTAGTTTCCTCTACATGCCTCACTTCTTCCAACCTAGCTATTTGTGCTTGTCTCGTTGTTTCCATTTCCTTATCAAAACTATCTTGCATAGTTCTCACCTCATCTCTCAATATTGGAACTTCCTATATAGATTGACTCTCTAAACAACTTGTTATAGCTCCGCGTATGATAACCGTCTAACCATCCCCGATCCACCGTTCCTCCGAACGATCGATCACTAGACAATAACAAAAAGCCGATCGTCCAACCACACCTGATAGTGATGTGACCTCTTCAATAGTGACTGAAATGCAGAGTTGACATCTACTGAATAATGGCCGACTGACTGAGCTGACCACTAAGGCACCATAGCCTGACACCTAGCTCAGCATTGGTCACATCACTATCAAATCACCTGACACAATGTCTCCAAACAACTCCTATAAAAGGGCAAGCATGCTCACAGGTAAGGATTCGGCTCTAAAAACACATATACATCACTGTACCAAATATTCTTCTGACTTAACAATCGGAGAAGGCCCTCGAAGTAAAACTCTAGCGTCGTTCTAACTTTCTCTGTATTATAGGGTCCTGCCTAACTTCTGGTACTCATGAGGAAGACATCAACAATTGGTGCCGTCCGTGGGAAAACGATCGTAAAAAAAAAGACCATGGCCTATCAAAGTGTTGACATCCCATAAAATATCTCGTCGCTGCCGGAAGCAACAAACCGTACCGAAGTTTCAGCAACCCTAGCAATACCCAGCTCATCAAACACCCAAACATCCCACATACCCATCTCACTTCTTTCATGGATCTCTCACTCGCCACTGACGTACTATCAAAACCTACTGGGGTTGATCCCATCACTGGCCACCTCCATCCCACACCCTGACCAAGCCGTTAGCCATAACACCACAGTCCCAGCAACCATTATCGCCGCAAACACCCTACATGCACCCTTTGACACCCTAGTACCCTCTTTTGCTCAATTCAGTATACCTACACCACCTAGCCAGCCAGACTACCATGCGCATTACCAAGCGTAATTTCAAGCCATCGCTAATCAACTGGCCATCATCCAATAATCTCATATTCAGTTGGAACAACTTGTCAACTCCTAAACCAATCGCCAAAACACGTAACCTATTGATCACCCATACCAATACACTGCAAACAACCCGAACTCAGACATGCAAGAGTGGCATGTTATAGCCGATCGGGCCACCTACCCGATGGTAGAAAAAAGCTCCTGCTCTACGTCAATTCCATGGCAAATTACGTAAGGAACTTCTCATCATACCAGTGGGCATCACGTGTCAGGTTCGACTTTAAATCTCGCCCAACAAGTAACAGCCTTGAAACAAGAGATCAAGGATCTTCATGAGTCACGGAGAGACAACTGGGACTGGTTATCCAAGAAACACAACCCCCTCTCGCCTGACATCTGTCAGGTAGAGGTCTCTCAGAAAGTTAAGCTCTCTCCCGACACTTATAATGGTAAAACTAATCTAGCCGACCATCTTAATCATTTTCGCGCTTTTCGCGCTTTCCATAACTTGCGTGATGTGTCAGACGCCATCCAGTGTTGCATCTTCCCGACGACGCTTCGAGGATCAGCACGGACCTGGTGGTACTTCCTGAACCCAAGATCTATCACCAACTTTGACCAATTGGGAAGACATTTCCTTTCCCATTTTAGTAGCTGCAGAACAGCCGCCAGAACGTCTGCCAGCTTAATAGCGATCAAGCAAAACCATGATAAGACGATTTACGATTAACTCAAGCATTTTAATGCAGCCGCCCTGGAGGTATGGGTCCTGAATGACGAATGGCCATCCAAGCCTTGATAACTGGCGTTCGGCATAAGTACCTAAAATATGCCTTGACAGACGCCCAACCCACGAAGCTGTACTAGCTTTACGAGAAGGCACAGAAATACGCGAAAGCTAAGAAAATAGAAATCATGAGTCGACAAACGAAAACCTAGGATCGCTAGCAAAGAAGAGGTCGAAGACCAAAGCCTAATCGATTAGCCGACTACCAGGGCACTCGACCCCAAAATGAGATGCCAGCCACTGTATCAGAATAAAGCCGCACCAAGAAACGAACATGGCCTGCTCTGCATATGAAATATGAGTCCTACACACCTCTGACGGCTCCCAGATCTTAAATTCTCAACGCCATAATGAAAGAAGGGCTTCTGGAGCACCCGCCTTCAATCAGAAGTGATCGCAGTAGGCGTGACCTTGAAAAGTGATGTAATTTTCACAATGACATCGGGCATGCCACCGTAGACTGTTTCAGCTTGAAAAATGCCATCAAATCACTGGTGATAAAGGGTGCGATTAAGCAGTTTGCAAAAAAAAAAATCATATGCCAAGGATCGCACATGATCCCCAAACGAGCGCTAGGAGACTGCACCTAAACAACCTGCGCTGGCATCATAAGCATGATCGTCAGCCCGGCGGAGACTTCAATGGTTAGCAAGTCAAAACGCAAGTCCTACCTTAGCTTTGCAATGGCGATCGATGTGGCACCCAAACGTGTTAAGCAAACCGATTGGGTGATTCGATTTTGATTATGCCAACTCGCAGCTCCTATCTGATCCCGAAAACGATCCCATTGTTGTCTCTGCCACCATAAGTAACTACCAAGTCCATAAAATCCTCATCGATAACGGGAGTGTTGTGGAAGTTCTGTAGTGACCTGACCCCGTCATCCCTAATATATGGATTCGCCAACTAACCAATACCTGTCAAGGGGATGATCACGATCCTAGTAACTATGGGCGACGGGAAACACACTGTAAACGCAAGGAAATAGACTAGCCTTCTGCTTACAATGCAATGATTGGCCACCCATTAATGAAAAAGATAAAAATGGTCACTGTGGTCTACTACTTGATGGTCAAATTCTCCATACCAACAGGAATTGGATATATGCGTTCTAACCAACGAACTACACATTAATACCCCTTTGTCAATTGAATTGGCCACTCATCAACCGGCTATAATCCATGACAAAGCCTCTCAACCATCGTTTCACACTATCATGCTTGCACAACCAGAGGCACAACTAGACACCAGGGACGATTTTCATGACCAAAAACCTCAGCCGATCGAAGACATTGAAAAGCTAGCCCTTTATGATTTGGATCAGGAGTTGGCTACTAGTATTGGCTCTTCTCTTGACACTCAAGATAAGAACCTTCTCACAAAATTCCTTAGAAAAAACATTGACGTAAGCGCTTGGTCCGCAGCCAACATGTTTGGCATTAACCCAACCATCATCATGCATTCACTCTATGTGGACCCACGAGCCTTACCGGTCAAACAAAAGAAGCGCAAATTTGCTCCAGAATGGCTCCAAGCTATACGTGAAGAGGTTAACAAATTACTACAAGCCAACTACATCAAGGAAGTTAAATACCTTAACTAGGTCACTAATATTGTCATGGTCAAAAAGGCCTCAGGGAAATGGCGAATGTGTATTGACTTCACCGATTTAAATAAAGCCTGCCCAAAGGATAGTTACCCTCTCCCTAGTATTGATCGATTGGTTGATGCATCCGCAGGGCACAAACTCTTAAGTTTCATGGATGCCTTCTTAAGGTACAACCAAATCAAGATGGATCCCTATGACCGAGATAAAACAGTGTTCATAACAGAGGACAGCACCTTTTGCTATCAAGTAATGCCATTCAGCTTGAAAAATGCAGGCGCCACATACCAACACTTAGTCAACAAGCTTTTCAAAAGATAAATCAGGCGTTCAATAGAAATTTATATAGATGACATGTTCGTCAAAAGTCTATCTCTTCATCAACACCTTAGTGACTTTTTAGAGACATTTCACATACTCATAAGTACAGAATGAAACTTAACCCCTTAAAATGCGTGTTTGGTGTCTCTATAGGAAAGTTTTTGGGATTTATGATCTCCTCCAAAGGCATTGAAGCCAATATTGAAAAAATTAGTGCAATCATGCAAATGAGCCCGCCAAAATCAACAAAAGAGGTGCAATGTCTAATGGGGAGAGTAGCGGCACTAAATCGTTTCATCTCCAAGTCTGCAGAGAAATGTTTACCCTTCTTCAGGCTGCTCAGGAGGGTGACCAGATACCAATGGACTGAAGAGTGCCGATAACTCAAACAATACCTAAGCACTCCCCCATTACTCGCCAGTTCGAAGCATGGAAAACCACTTTTTGTCTATCTCGCCGCGTCGGACGAAACTGTCACCGCTATCTTGGTCCACGAAGAATGGGAGCATCAGTATCTTGTCTACTACGTTGTCGGGCACTACAAGCTAGTGAACTTCATTACAATAAGCTGGAAAAACTGACTTTTGCACTTGTCATTGCAGCAAGAAAACTAAGGCAATACTTTCACGTGTACCTAATCACTGTCCTCATTAACTAGCCTATTAAAGATGTCCTCCTTAAAATCGACTCCGCAGGATAACTCATTCATTGGAGCATCGAACTTAGTGAATTCGATCTCACCTACAGTCCTCGAAAAACCATCAAAGCTTAAGTGCTCGTCGATTTCATCGTCAAATGTTCTTTTTAGGAATCGCAAGCCCAACCATCAGACCCTGCCTAAACATGCGATCATATCAACATTCTTGGTCACCTACCCCCAAGCATTAAACCTAGCGAGTGGTAAATTTTTGTTGATGGTTCTTCAGACAAAGCAAAAGGTAGAGCTAAAGTATTACTATTTAATCTCCAAGGTCATGAATGGCAATACGGCCTCTCCTTTTAGTTCACCACCTCCAACAACGTAACCAAATACGACGCTTTAATCGTCGACATGGAGTTAGCCAAAACCCTAAGCGCCAATCATTTAATCGCCTACACGGACTCTCAACTCGTAGCTAGCTAGGTGAACAGTCTATATGACGTCAAGGAAGAACTATTCGCCAAATACCACAAGGTTGTTGCCATCCTTTCCCAAAAATTCGCCCATGTCACCATTAAGCAGATACCTAGAGGGGATAACTCAAGGCCTGACGTTCTGTCCAAACTGGCTACCATCATCGATATCTCTACTAGGGGAAAAATTCTCCGCGAATGCCTCCCAGTACCCAGCTACGACAGATAAGTACATCATATCACAGATGACGTCAAAGAAAACTGGATGACGCCAATTATTTTCTTTCTCAAAGATAACCAAACTCCATCCAATCCGGTGCAGAAACGGAGATTGAAAAAAAGAGCATCCAGGTACAGAAAAAGTCTTTCACTCTTCCATTACTATGATGCCTCAACCCTTCTGAGGCAACCTACGTCTTGAAAGAGATACACGAAGGCATCTGTGAAAACCACCTTGGCGGGGGATCACTGGCCCTTAAGGCCTTACGACAAGGCTTTTTCTGGCCCATAATGAGAAAAGATGCTACCATAGTCATAAAAAAATGCGACAAATGCCAACGCTTCGCCCTTATTCCAAGACAACTAGCCGATACGCTTAAACAGATCTTCAGACCTTGGTCGTTCTGTGTCTGACATAGATATATTGGGTCCATTCCGACCACTCAGCGAAAATTTTTGTTGGTATTACTTCATGAAATGGGTTGAAGCCAAGCCAGTCGCCACCATCACCGTCTAAAACATGAAAAATTTCATTTGGCGTTACATTCTCTGTCGATTTGGAGTACCCCATGTCATCATAGCAGATAATGGCAAGCAACTGACGGCAGACAAACTCTATGAATTTTGTTCACACTTCAGCATCAACCTTGTTCACACCTCTATCGCCCATCCTCAATCGAACAGTTAAGTTGAATCAATGAACAAGAACATCTTGCAACCTCTGAAGAAGAATTGGACGACGTAAAAGGTGCATGGGCCAACGAAACATTTGGTATACTTTAGGCAATCCAAACAACCAAAACTCAAGCAACCGCAGCTGCTCCTTTCAGCCTTATTTATGGAACGAAGGCTATCATACTCGCTATAATAGTGGTGAACAGTTCGCACACTGCTTACCTCGATTTAAAGCTCAATTTTGAACATCTCAAAGCTAACCTCGACCTTTTCAAAGAAGCCAGAGAAGATGCCACAATCCACTGGGCTGTTTAAGCACAACAGGTTAGCAGGCATTACAACTGGTGAGTAAGTAATCGCTAATTCTAGGTTAACAACCTCGTTCTCTGAAATTGCAAAGCCATTCGACCAGTAGGAGACCAAAAAAAACTGTCCCTAAACTGAGAAAGACCTTATCAGGTCAGCCAAGTTCTAAGATTTGGTGCTTACAAATTAACTGAATTAGATGGGCGCACCATCCGTAGTACATAAAACACCGCCATCTAAAGAAATACTACTTGTAAGTGTGTCCTCTACAAATACTTATGGTCGCCACTATAGACCTTTCTCTTACAAGTCAATTCACAACTCAAATAACTCTTAATTGCTATCAAGCAATCGCCACCATGGCACGACTCTTAATTGCTACAACGCAATCACCGCTAAGGCACAACTCTTAATTGCTATCAAGCAATCACCACCATGGCACGACTCTTTATTGCTACAACGTAATCACCGCTAAGGCACAACTTCTAATTGCTATCAAGCAATCGTCACCATGGCCCGACTCCAAATTACTACAAAGCAATCGCCACCATGTTACGACTCATTATTCCTACAATGCAATAGCCTAACCCAACCGCCAAGGTCACTTACTATCAACACACTCGACTCTTCTCAGTGAAACATCACAACAACTATCTTTCAACACAACAAATGCACTATAATCTCCTTACCCACAATCTCAAAAATAACAAACTACAATAAAACAAATTACAAAAACACAACTAATAATCATTTACATAAGTCATTTATATAAAACAAAATTTTTATTCAATCATAAGTCATTTACACAATATTCTTTACAAGCTAAACCGCTACTCATCCTTAGTTGACGAGACAGTCTAAGCACCAGCCTCGTCACCAGACTCCCCCTGCTTAGACTTCTTAGCCGTCAGAATAATCAAGGCTGTATCCCTCGACAGCCATTCATCCACTTCCTGCTGACTAGGGCATAAGATGTTAAAGTCTTCAGGAGGCGTGTACAGGTGCCTTAAATCAACCTCCCACAAATCTAAGGGACCACAGGGCAACTGGACCCCACATAGCGTGCTAGGGCGATATGAATCCATAGCAGCAAACAGCTTATCGAATATCTCTTCCTGTTGCTTTTTCAACTCATTCTGGTGTTGAGCCTCGAGATCGCCAAGACGACCCTCCAACTCAGCCACTCTAGACTTAGCGGAAGCTAATTTCGTATCGCACTCCTCTAACTTTTTTACCAACTCAGCAGTAGTCACTTCTGCCTTCTCGCCCCTCAACAGTAGTTCAGCTATCTCCGTCATCCTCCTCTCCTCGATCTCTTTCAAGGATGCCTCTAGCTTGGCGTTCAGCTCCTTCTGCTTCCCAACTTGAGCGTCCAACTCCACTATTTTGGACGCTTAAAGGTTAAACTTCTCCTATCGGTTTGCCATTTAGCAAGTATACACCGTCTGGCAGTGAAGTGCCTCCACCAGCCCTATCATAACGGCATTCAGGTTTTGAGCTGGACTCCTCATTGATAGCACCTCACGGTCCACGGTCGCCACCTCTTTCATCACCCACCTTAAGGTCACCTCGAAGTCTGGCACTCGTCCATTGCTAAGAATACCAGACCCAGTTAAACTCGACACCCCACGATTCACCCACGGTCTCTCAGATACAATGCTTGGCTGTGAAGTTACCTCAGGCACTGGCCCGTCACTCGACTCGACTGTCTCTACACCAGGCTGAGACGCGAGTACACCAGTAGTCGTTACCAAAGACATCGGCACAATAGCCTCCTGGTGACAAATGGATGCCACACCAGCAGCAACCTCCGATTCAGCATCAGCTCACTCGCATACCTTTCTCTTTCCCCGTCTTTAGCATACAATAGCTCTTTCTGCAGCAGCCTACCTAGCCGCTCGCTCAGCCAATATTGCCTGAATCGGGTTCATTCCGACATAACAAAAAAAATCCAAGTCAGTACCATCATACATTTTTTCATACTTGCAAGTGACCAGAACATATACCCTTTTCCATTCCCTGATTCAATCGACGATCGCCACCATCCATACTACCTGCCTGTTCCTCACCATTCACCCTCGAACTTCCCTCCCCATTATAAACCACTAACTCCCCAGCCCTTTCCCCTTCTTCTGCATCTTCTATTCCCTTTTCTGTTACATGCTTCCCTAGAAACACAACATTACATATCAGCACCTCTGTTAAACACACACACGCTAATCTCACACTTAAATAAACTCATATTTACACCATACCTCTCTGATGTCGTAACAAACACTGTTGCCTTTATTGCCTCACGGGACGTACTAACCCTTCTGGCATTTCTTCCAAATCTTACCCCAAACACTCTTTTTGGATATTGCAAAATGTCAAATATATTATACTGCTCACACGTCTGCCTCTAAAGAACATAACCTGGTCCTTCTCCGCAGCCTCAAGGCCAGTCTTCTCATTACTCGCCTTTGACTTTCTACCCCACTGCACTGGAAAAACCCTATTCCATGCTCGTCCTTCTCGTCACCATAAAAAATGGATCCTGTCGCATATGAGCATCCGACGGTAGGTCCACCACCATCCTACCCTTCTCCCTTGACTGCAAATAATAAAAATAAGGCTCCTCCCATTTCAAAAAATACAACTCCTTCACTAACCCAACTAATGGTCGCCACTTCTTCTCATTGTACACCGGTAAGTAAGTTAGGAGAATCGCCCAACTGTTCGGTTTTAACTGGTTGGGCGACAAATTGTATGTCTCCAGTAGCTCGTTGAAGAAGGGTTCCAGAGGTAGGTGAAAGCCAGCCTTGAAAATGTGCAGATAGAAAGTCGCACTATTTTCTTTAGCAAATATTGCTCGCTGCAGCAGCCCTGCCTTCGGTATCTGATACCTCTCCAGATCCACCCCATATTATACATCCACTGCTAAACCACTTGTATGTTCACCGACCTGACATGCATGTCCACAGCTTTGGTGTCCACATCAATAATTGCCTTATCAACCATTTCCCCGATAATCGTTTTTTTAGCCTTACCCCCACTCAACCTTTCATCATCCTGATCGCCATTCTGTTCGGCGACTACTTCTCTCATCTCTTCCTCCTTCTCTTCCAACACTACGCGACCATACATCTCCCCTTGGTCAGATGCCCAACTATCGCTTTCACCTCATTACCTACTTCCTCTAATCTACCCTTTCTAGCCACCGACTTCACCAATAGTCTGCCCGCTCTTACCATGTATTACAAACCCACAGACCCAAAAATACAAAAAAAAAGGGCCACAGGCACTCACTAGAACTTACCAACCAAAGCCCCTACTCTTCGCAGCGCTCCTACTTGTAATTACACAAGCACGATCGCTGCCAGACAACACACAAAACCATTAAAACGCTGAAACACTACGATTAATCCTTTAGCAATAGTATCTTAACTATCAAAAACTCAGCCTTTCTCCTTAAATAAGTAGTCTAACCTCTATTCTGCTCTCTCTGTTTTTTAAAAACATAAAGAAACTCCTTAGCCCTACGCCCAATTATATACCCATATGGTTTAGACTCTTCCTATTCCCCACATCACCACGTTTTGCCACCCCGTTCAATGACATAATTGTAACCCCCTAGCACTCTGCCCCCCACTGCCACGTGCCCCCTTCATTGTTTTGTATCCCTCAAAATACGCCCTTACAAATCCCTTGTCAGGACAAGTGTTCCCATCTCATTCTTTCCCACGCCCCTCTGTTACCCTGCCATTACTACCACCATTAATACTGATAGTTGTACCTTTTCACCTCCCGTGCGTTAGGCCTAGAAATGCCACGCGCCAACTCCCCCTCACACATATCCAAAATGTCGAGTCACTTTATGATCGCCCTTTTAGATCATCGGGGCGACAATTGTTATACCTTCGCGTATGATGACCGTCAAACCATCCCTGATCCACTGTTCTTCCGAACAGTCGATCGTTAGATAATAATATAAAGTCGATCGCCTAACCACACCTTACAACGATGTGACCTCTCCGACAGTGACTTAAATGCAGAGTTGACATCTATTAAATGGCAGCCGAATGACTGAGCCGACCACTAGGCACCATAGCCTGACACCTAGCTCGGTGTTGGTCACATCACTACCAAATCACCTAACACAATGTCTCCAAACAACTTTTATAAAAGGGGCAAGCCTACTCACAGGTAAGTATTCTGCTCTAAAAACACATATACATCACTATACCAAATCCTCCTCTGACTTAACCATCGGAGAGGGCCTCTAGAGTAAAACTGTAGCATCCTCTTGACTTTTTCTGTATTGCAGGGTCCTGCCCAACTTCTGGTACTCATGAGGAAGACATCAACACAACTATATCATTCAGAGGTAGATCCATAGTAGCTTAGATGCCATCGGATCCATTCCAAGACCTCAAACCCATCCATGTCTTTTTTTCAAGCAACATCAATGGATTTTTGTTTTCTAAATCATGCATATTCATTGAACTATCTGGTGGTTCAACAACTTGATATTTAGCCCACTTTTCCCTTTGGTTTTTTTCTACAAAATAATAAAATTAATATTATGGCTATGAAATATGTTTGTAAATAAAAAGAGAAAAATGTTTCAATATACCATGATTTGTTATGTCTCAACATTCAAATAGGAGATATCTTTCTTTGTAAGATTTAACAAAACAATTCAACTCATTTTATCTTTTTTTTTTTCACTTAACTTTAGTTCATATAAAATGAAAAAGGAGATTTGTATTAAAACAATTCAAAATAAAATATTATAATAATAACAATTTTTTCAATTAAATCTAACAATCTACTATCTCATTTACTTTTCTAGTAAAGCTTTTTGCATTACTTGTACGACTATATTTCTGTTGCTTTCTGCTAGAAACTCTTACTTGTTCTTATTCTTGCACATTACTCATACACATAAATAATTATATAAAGATATTAAATACTAAATTATAAACATCATTATACCTTTTATTTCTTCGAATCCTAGAATGGAACAAGTTTCTCATGCTGCTATCTAATCACACCATGCGTTGCATTTTGTAATTTAACAGCCATATTAGTATTTTGATCAAAATACTTCTTCTTCAAGTCATGCTTACAATCTTTCCATTTTTTCCACTAACTCCAGAACTTAAAATGGTGAAATATCCAG
Source organism: Adansonia gregorii (assembly GCA_038382025.1). Taxonomy (NCBI): domain Eukaryota; kingdom Viridiplantae; phylum Streptophyta; class Magnoliopsida; order Malvales; family Malvaceae; genus Adansonia; species Adansonia gregorii. Next base: position 71,667 of record JBBYHO010402052.1, read on the forward strand.
AGTATATTGTTGATAAAATGAAATGAAATCATACAAAGTTAGTTTTAATTAGAAACAAAAATTTTTAGGTAATGTAGCAAATACCATTATTTTTAGAGATAGCAATATAGTCTTCAAAAGGCAGTGCTTATAACTTTTGCAAAGTAGTGTAACCTCGAATTTTGCAGTGCCCATTATTCTTAACTACAAAAAGATGTAAAATACAATTAACAACTACACAACATTGAACAACTAACATAAACAAGTTTCTATGGCATTTATTGATACCTGCATTCAAGTCAATATGAACTACACTTTCTATACTTCTCAAAAACATAATTGCATTAATATCCCTTATTGCTAGATTAGGTATTGTCGAAGAAGACACAAACAAAGCATCAACAGGCTCTAGTTCTAAATGGGTGTGAGTAATGTTCAAACCCTTCAATATTTTCTTCGACATATTATTTGTAACAATTTTAAGAAAACAATATTAGTATCACTCATAATAAAATCATATATGTGTTATATAGACCCACTCATAGTTAGGTCATGACCTAAAAAATTTGAAATTGAAGCCCAGGCTCAAATTTGGCCTGACTGGATGACTCGAATAATTATTTAAAATATATTAAAAGACTAAAGATTATTTTGCATTAATATTAATATATTTTTATAATTAAATATAAATAAAAATATTATTTTAAAAAATTAACACTGATTCAGGCTAAGCAAGCTGCTTAGCTTTTGAGCAGAAACATATTATATAGTAAAATGTCAAAAATATAAAATAATATATAAAAAATCAATCTTGACATAATAATCTTACTAAATTTATTTTATTGATTAAGGTTTATAATTGTCTTCATTGACATCTTCATGAATGTCTAAATTATAAAATAATATAACATAAGCATATAATTTTAATTTAATATTATCATAGTAGACTCATCGATGGAACGAAGTCGAATGATACTTGGGATTATTGTGCTCTAATTTAATACTAGTTCTAAAACGAACATGTATTAGGAAAAGGAAAGGGGATATCAACATAATACAAAGTAAATTGTAATTGTAATTTTTTGGTAAATAATATATATATATATATAAAGATGCCAATATTATCTCTAACTCATAAGATTTTAAGAGAAAAAGGGGATAGAATTAAATAAAGCATATCTAAATAAACATACGGAAGTTTGATCAAAGCAAGTTAAATTACTATATGCAGATCATTCGAAATTTTAGATCATAATAACATCTCTAAGCAATCATATATTGAATGATTTATCCTGATTAAACATAAATCATAAAAATTATACTACATATAAAAAATAACAACATATATCCTAATTAAACTTAAATCAAAACAATGAGAAACAATAAATCAATTAATAATAATAATAATAATAATTATTATTATTATTATTATTATCGACATTGCTGAGTGCTCTGCCCAGCATCGTACAACCCTTAGACTTCTCATGTTTCTTTTGTAGGAATTATTGAATAGTTCTTAATATAATAGTAGAGATTTATATAATATGTATTGTTAGCAGAGATATTACTTAATTTGATGCTAGATATTATATCCATAGTTTCCATAGCATTGCACTCGTCGACATCGAGTGGATGCTACATATCCTCATTATTTCTTAAAACTTTAAAAATATCTATAAACTAATGTTAAACTCGTGCAATGCACGGATATATATATATATTTATATAAAATTTTTTAATTATAAATAATAAAATTTGTAAAATAATACAAATTTTATTGTAAAAGAAGTAAGGAAAAAATGGATATTATATGATATATTGCTACAAGAAAGTTTAAAGAAAAATCATATTGCATCTTATTTCATCCCATAATGTCTAAATTAAAACTTGTCACTGTCTTTAATTTAAAAGTTTGAATTTAGAAAAATAAAAAGGTTATTTCATTAAATGTTGATATGAAAATATCGTTATTAAGTTTATATATATTTTCTAACTTTTTATTAAAATAAATATTATAATCGAAAAACTCTAAAAACACTTATAATAAGGAATAATATTTAATTAAATGCATTGAAGCAAAATGAAATATTCGGTGGTTAAATATTGTCAGAACAAGGGCAGTTTAAAAGATTTTTACTCAAACCTTGAATGAACTATATTTATTAAACATTGAAAAATGAATTATATATGTATCAAATTTAAATATTATTTAATATCTTAAGAAAGATGATCAAGAAATATCATAATAACAGTTAAATAAAATATTAGTCACTTTTGCAATTTGAAACCAAAAATTAATAAAATTAGAATGAATAATTATTTGGCAAGCAAAATGCTAATGCTGCATTTAATATTAAGAAAGACAGATCATAGTAATAGTTAAATAAAATATTATTCACTTTTTAGGCTTTTCTTTAATCAGGATTCATCAATTGTTTATATATTTTTCATAGTAATTATTTATATTTTGATTGAAAGTTAGTATGATTTTCCTACACTGAATTAGGATTAAAGACATAAAAACTAAAAATTAATATCGATTGTATTAATGCTAAGCATGATAGTCAACTGATTAGAGATTAAAGAAAATGAAATTAAGAATTCAATCCTATTTAATTTTAGTGTTTAATAGCAATTATTTTACTCAATGATCGTTTATTTTCCTCCTTAATTAACTACATATTAATGAACAAATATTATTGCTATGATTCTATCCATAATTTTTGTATTTTACTTTACTCATATGAAAAAAAAAGAGTTATTTTACTTTCAAGCAAAGATCAAGCAAAGATAGCAATCATTTCACTATTGAAAAGTTATCATTTTTTAATTTATATTATTTACACGCTGAGTCCAATTTAGGCCGGGCTTAAACATAGTATTAAAGTTAAACATGCTTGTTAAAATCCAGCCAGACCTGATATATGGGCCTTAAGTTTTTGATCAAACCCGTCTATATTTGTGAATGGATAGTTTAAGCTAGTTTAGGCTCGTCCATATTATTATTTTTTATGATTTATTTTTAAGAATATATATTTTTAAAGTTTAATCTTTATTACTTTAATATTTTCTTTTATTAAGTTTAAAAATATAGATATTTAGCATAGTTTTTAATGTTTACACTATAATATTATATATTTATGTTTTTTATATGATACAAATTACATAATACATAAAATATAAAAATATAATTAATATATATTATGTAATAGTAAAATGAGGCAAGTCTAGGTCGGGACTTAAAAGTTAGAGTCAAGACTTAGCTCACTTTTCAATTGGGCCTATTTTTGCTTACTTGTGACATAAATATTTAGGTCATATATCCAAAGAATGCAAAAATTAGTAAAGAATGAAATCTCTCCCAATTTGGATTTTACTGATGTTGGAGTGTATTTTGATCTTATGAATGGGAAACAAACAAAACATGCTAACAAATGAGCCACAAAAAGTACACAACTTCTTGAAATTATGCACACCGATATTTGTGGTCCTTTTGATGTTCCATCTTTTGGTTGAGAAAAATATTTTATGACCTTTACCGATGATTTTTTGCGTTTTGGTTATGTTTATCTTACATGAGTAATCTTAATCTGTGAATGCCTTTGAGGTATAAATTATTGGCTTGAGAGGCAATTAAATAAGAATGTAAAAATTATTAAGTTAGATAGAGGTAATGAATATTATGGAAAGTATGATGAATTAGGACGAAGTCTTAGTCCATTTGCTAAGATTCTTGAAAGACATGGTATTCATGCTTAATACACTGTGCCACATACAAAAGAACAAAATGGTGTAGCAAAAATATGTAATCGTACTTTATTGGAAATGGTTAGGTGTATGTTGAGTCATTCACCTTTACCTACATTTTTATGGATGTGTGCTTTGAAAACTACTATATATTTATTAAATAAGGGTTTCTGGTAAGGTAGTTTCAAAACCTCCTTTTAAGTTATGGATTGGAAGGAAACCTAGTTTAATGCACTTATATGTTTGGGGATGCCCGGTGGAAGTAAGAATTTACAATCCACATGAATCAAAATTGGATTTTAGAACAACTAATAGCTTTTTCATTGGATATACAAAAAAAATCCGAAGGGTTTATATTTTATTGTCCTAGTCGTTGTACAAGAACTGTTAGATCTAGAAATGTTAGATTTGTTGAAAATGGTGAAACTAGTAGGACGGAAGAATTTCATAATGTTAGCATTCAAAAGGCTAGGATAGAAGTTTCTTTACCCCTTTAGTTGTTGTACAGTGTGACAATAACCAAGAACAACAAATAAATGATCAAACACTGTATAATGAAGATGTCAATAATGACCGTATAGTAGATGAGACACATTTCATAAGATCATAATTGGAACGAAAATCTGCTATCCCTAATGATTTTGTGGTTTACCTACAACAAAAATTGAATTAGGTGTAAATGATGATCTGGTTTCATTTTCTAAGCCATTGAATATGATGATTCTATTAAATGGATCAGTGCAATGGAAGACGAATTAAAATTTATAGTTGACAATCAAGTTTTAGATCTTGTCGAATTGCTTAAAGGTTGTAAAAAGGTTAGTTGTAAATAAGTCTTGAACACTAAGCGAAACTCAAATGGCAATTTCGAAAGATATAAAGGTAGATTTGTTGCCAAAGATTTTACCCAAAAAGGTGGCATTGATTATAAAGAGACATTCTTTATAATGTCTAAGAAAGACTCACTTAGAATCATTATGGCTTTAGTAGCTCATTATGATTTAAAGTTACATCAAATGCAGGTAAAAACTATCTTTCTTAATGGGAATTTAAGGTAAGAAGTCTATATGGATTGTTTGAAGGCTTTTCAGCTAAAGGAAAGGAATACTTGTTGTATAAATTGAAAAGGTTAACATACGAACTTAAACAAGTTTCCCGACAATGGTATCTTAAGTTTAATGACACTATAAAATCTTTTGGATTTAAAGAAAACATTGTTGATCGGTGTATATATAAAGGTTAGTGGGAGCAAGTTTATTTTTGTAGTCTTATACATTAATGATATTTTGATTGCTACTAATGATCTTGGTTTATTATATGAAAACAAGAAATTTCTTTCTAAGAACTTTGAAATAAAAGGTGTGGGAGAGGCAAGTTATGTGACTGGAATTAAAATATTCCATGATAGATCACAAGGATTGTTAGGGTTATCTTAGAAAGCTTATATTAATAAAGTTCTAGAAAATTAAATATCAATAAATATTCAGCAGGTATAGTTTCGATTTAGAAAAGGGGACACATTTAATCTCAGACAATGTCTAAAGAATGAACTAGAACGAGAACAAATGAAAAATATTCCTTATGCATTTGTTTTGGGAGCTGAAGGAATGCTTAAATTTTTACCAAACCAAACATCAGTTTTACTGTTGACATGCTTGCTAGGTATCAAAGTAATCTTGGATTGGATCATTGGAAGACTGCAAAAAAAAAGCTCTAAGATATTTGTAAGCAACGAAGGACTAAATGCTCACTTATAAAAAATCTAATCGTCTAGAGGCAATTGGATATTCATATTCAGATTTTGCTGGATGTATTGTCTCAAAAAAATCCACATTTTGTTATTTGTTTATTCTAGCCAGAAGAGCAATTTCATGGAAAAGTACGAAGCAGTTTGTCATTGTTGCATCCACCATGGAAGTTGAGTTTGTGGCATGCTTTAAGGCCACCATTCATGGATTATGGTGGCTGAACTTTATTTCAGGACTTTAGGTTGTTTACAATATTGCCATGCCACTAAAAATTTATTGTGAGAATTCCATAGGAGTCTTCTTTTCTAAAAACAACAAGTATTATAAGGTCAATAAAAACATGGAGATTAAATACTTTACCGTTAAAGAAGAAGTTCAGAAAAAAAAAAAAAGCGTTAATCGAACATAGTAGCACCAACCTTATGGTTATAGATCGACTTACAAAAAAGACTGCCGCCTAAAATGTTTAATGAGCATGTTAAAAGAATGGGTATTACTAGATGTCATTGATGATATTGTGCTATGATTTATTTATTTATTTATTTATACGACACTTTGAGCTCAATTATGAAATTGTTTTGATATTTCTTATTTCTAATCAATATACACTAGTGGATTAGAATAATGATAGGAATAGTCTTCGATAAAGACATCAAAGTTAATCATTTCTTCGTTATGGATCATGTTAAAGAAAAAGGTTGATGTTGCAGTACATAGAAAGGAATAATTCAAAAATAATGATGTACAACCGTCATGACTTACATTAATTTTCTATATATTCATGATATTATGATTATAACCAATATAATGAGGATTTAACATTAAATGTATCTGCACGTTATGGTTTGTTATTAAATCATAAAAGCATAGTTATATGAGACAAATGAGAGAATGTAAGAATTTTTATGTCCTATATGATATTTGATGATTTAATAATTATTAAATATTTTAATCATATTAGTTAATTTATTGAAGAATTACTTTTGGATAATCAAACCCATTTGAGTAATAACGTATATTCAAATTAATACGCATTGGATAATAAAGATATGAGTATTCATAATAGACATGTGGTATGAAGAAGGTGTCTAATAGAAGCGAATTTTAATGTTCTATATATTTAGGATGTGATCCTCACTCTACCCATAATAGATGTACATTATTTCCATTATAGTTGTACTATAAAGAAAGAGTTTAAGAGGGAAAAATCAGCATTCTACTATTTTTAAGAGGTTCTTTCTTTATTTATGTCCATAGAGAACGGAACGTTTTCTTTTATAAAATATGCGAAAAGCAGGAAGTTATAAGATTACGAGATTAATATGTTTAAGATTGTTTATTCTTTCATATACAAATTTATTGCTTACAAAATTTTTATACGTTTCAGTATCTTTCTTTTGTTATACCCACATAACATATAATACTAATCAAAAGTGAAATACAAAAGAATTGATAGCAATACAGAAGCTTAAAAAAAATGAAAGCATTAAAATTTCAATAATTTTTTTCTTAACTTTCTTAGAACCCAAATATATTAATATTATATCGAGGGAAATCTATTTCTAAATACATATGACTCTGATGAAGCATGAATAGTAAAGATCTTAGCAAAAAACACTAATCAAGATAATTGAAACCCAAAATAATAAAAACTTCTAAAAAATAATTGATTTGATTAAATTTTATGTATATAATTAGACCTGATCATAGACCGAACTTAGATAATAGTTTTTGTAATTTGATTCAGCCCAACTTGGCAAAAGTGTGGTTCAAGATATTATTAAAAGTAAGGAGATGAGGATGGAACAATACGAAAAAATAAAGCCAAATGAACAAACTAGGTCTAACACAAAACGGAATGAAGTTTTTAAGGCTCAAGAGAGGCACATTTAGTTGAAAAAATTGTGAGAAAATATTATTTTCGATTTGCATTAATTGCTATGTAATTATATTATTAAAATTTTGAAATTTATGAAATTCATATATACGATTAATTAATGCAAATTTTTTCAAAATTTGTTTTAATTCGTTCTTAATAAAGTATAATAAACAGTACAATTATAAATTTTGTATCATTTTATATTTCTATACATTTTTGTATAGATTTGAATACGGAATAATGGAGAGATAATATTTTTCTATAATTTAAGTATGATTATGAATATCCAAATCATTGAATTTTATAACAATAATATTTTTGTCATTCTATTTTTTCAAACCTATTAATGGGGACTCCCTTCTGTATTGGACCCTAAGGGCTTGAATTAGCTTCTAAAATTAAAATATAACTGTATATATTATGAAAGCTATAATTTTAATTTTTTTTAACGTGAGTAGTTAATGAATAATTTAAAAGTGTTTCTTAAAATAAATTCTTTTACATAAGTCAACTTATGAAAGTAATTACACATCTTTTAATTCAAGAAATTAATCTCTTGTTCATATTTATGTAAAAAGGTCAGTCAATTAAAACTTTGAAAAGAAATAAATATAAGTTATTATATAAAATATTTTAAAATTTAAATAAAACAAAAGTAAAATAATTAAATTTATGCATAAATTTTATTTAAAGCTATACACATGTTAAAATATACTATTCACACCGGATATTTCCATTTTTATCAAAAGCTTTAACATTAATATATTTATAAAATGCTAGTAATTGTTATCATGTATGTTATACATGAATATTTATTATTTTATTGATTTAGAAATATATAGTTATATTTTATAAATAATTAAAATTACTAAATGTACTAACATATTACGTTTGTTCAATTTTCAAATTTATTAATTTGTTATTTTTAATTTTAATATAAATTTGAAAATTTATGGAAATAAAAAATTGAATAAGAAATTCAAATTTTTTATTTTTATCCATAAATTCATATACGTTTTATGATTAATGGAAAATTAAAACTTCAAAAAAATAATTTAATATAAAATTTAACTTTTGTATTCATCATCAAATAAATATATTTACTAAAATATTTTAATAAAATTAAAATTCTTACTTATAAATTAGATAAATTTATTAATAATAAAAAAATATTTATAATGATAATTTTGCCATATAGTGAGTACTTGTGAGCATTTCCGTTAATTCAAAAGATTCTCCAAATATATGCTTTCATACATACTAGTTTTTTTTTTTTTTTTTTGCATGCATTGCAAGAATTTTATGCATTTAATTTTTAATTTATTGAATGATGCGTTTTACTCTAGTAAATAATGAATTCATTAATAATAATTTAAAGAGCAACTTAACAATAGCCAAAAACCTTTGTAATGAATTTTTTTTTTTTTAAGCAGCAATGAATTCCTTTTAAAATTTATTGAATTTGCAATAACCAAAATCTGCCCAGATCAAAAAAATTTTAATAAAATATTAGAAGCACAAGCTTATTAAAGAAAACCTTACAAAGAACTAAAAAAAAAACTTATTGTGAAAGAAATTTTAAGGCTATTGACTTTGTAATATTCGGATCACTTAGCCTATTTATATAAATATAAAAAATAGTTATTAAAAAGAAATAATATGAGAATATAAATTAAAAATTATTACAAAACCTT
>JBBYHO010402053.1:0-18677 GCA_038382025.1 Adansonia gregorii
TATCACAAAGTCTCCTATTTCAATGGTTGGTTTGAAATAGCAAGAAGCTTTCTACTCAACAATAATCAAATTGAATACAGCAATTTGAGAAGGAACTTTTTTTGGAGGCTCCAAACGCATAGCTATGGAGCATGAATAGTTAAAAAATGGGTAAGATACAATTGGCCACGTGATTAATTTTTTTTTTTGCATCTTTTCACAATTAATATAAAATTAATAATAAGCAGTTTGATTTTGATGGATTTTTTAAAAACTTTTCTTGCTTTCTAAATGTGATAGATAGTAATGGTAATAGTCCAAACTCCAAATTTGTAGGCTAGGAGTGCAACAAAAGTCTTTCCCTTGGAAGTGTGATCAATAGCCTATGAAATCTCATAAGCTGAGGATCTTCTAATGAATAAAAGCTACAAGATTTGCCAAATAAAAGTAAAGAATTGGCTAAAAAAAAGTGAACCCTTCACTCCCCTCACCATTATTATCTATCACAAAGGAAATAAATCAAAGACTAAACCTCAGCCCTGAAAGAATGCAGTAGTCTAGCAAGTTTAGTTAGCCTATATAAAAATGGTAAGCCAAGCTTAGGGATATAGTTAGAGAACCAAAAAAACCTACGCCATGAGAGTTTCATAGGTTATTTAGGTTTTAATATTAAACTTTTAAATGCAGCTATGTATACTCCAAATTGATAAGGTTTCAATTCCACCTAATCATTTTCTAAGTAGGTCTTCCTGCACTCCTCCATTGGTATGCCGGTAGAAAAAAAAATTATTTTTGCCAACGTTGAGGTGAAAACCAAAAAGAATGTAGGAACTTTCTATAACAAAGTAGATGCCTTTACATCTGAATATTTTCAAAATATAGTGAAAGAATAAAGATTAATTGCTTGATTAATTAATTAATGTCAAATTAGTGAAAAAGAAGTTATACAATAATTTTGGTAAAGTTCGAAAATAAAAGAAAAAGGATTTGTTCTAATTATAGAAGTTTTCATTAGGGAATCCGTGTAAGATTCAATTAAAAAATGTGCCTCTAACCATTGTTGATCAAGAATACGATCTCGTTTGAAGTACACGAAGATGAATATTCTGTATAAACCTTCTAATTTATTTCTTTATTTTTGGATAATTACATTATGATAGTACATAAGTACTTTATATAGACTAGACTAGAGATCTATACTAGAAAATTAATTAGAGTTGTATCCTACCAATAAGGAGTCTATATTCTAATTAGTAACTGTAGTAAGAGTTTAACTATTAGCACTAGAGTTTTAACTTGAATAGGATTTTCTAGATAATATCATCTTAATATTAATTAAAATATTTATCTCGATCCATTAAATTATTATGTGGGCCAGATAAAGTCTAACATTCTCCCACTTGGCCCGTATTTTTTAGATAATATTATCTTAATATTAATTAAAATATTTATCTCGATCCATTAAATTATTATGTGGGCCACATAAAGTCTAACATTCTCCCACTTGGCCCGTATGATAAACCAAGAACTTAAATAAGTGATAAGTAAATCCAAAACATTAACATTGCCATAAGTTACTCTAGCCCAACTGCCACTCAATTAAAGATTCACATAGCACGAATCATGTTGCTAGTATTCTAAAACAAATATTTCCTTCGATGTATTACAATGCTCGATCATCTTTAAAAGAGCACTTTATGAGATAATACTTTATGAATGAATTTTCAATAATCCTCTAAGGTCCACTCGATATGTAAACTTTATTTATACAAATTGAAATATGTCCATAAACTTTAAGAATGTGAAATTAACAAATCAAAGAAACCAAAATACATCTTAACAGAATTTAACTAGCCTTATATGATCCATATGAATTTTAAACTATTTTGTCGATAATGCTTTAGTCATAGGATCGACTATTATTAAATATATACTGATGTGCTGGATATCCACTTCTTGCTTCTTTATAGAGTCTCTAAAAACAAGCTACTTTCTATTTATTTGCTTGTTGTGACTCTCACTATCATTTTTAGAAAAACATATTGTATAAGAGTTGTCACAATAGATCTTTAATAGTCTTGCTGATAAGTCTCAGACCAAAGATAAAATATCTCAACCTTATTGCCTGTAGTATTACTTTATAACATAATTCCATTGGTAGTTTTCATAGTCCTAGGCCAAGATTACTTTAATATCTGCCGAGCAGTTCTACTATAAACCTTATATCAAGTTTCTTATAAATCTGACCATATATAATGCTCCCAATATTATACGTCTATGTAATGCCTTTCATATGCTTTTTTTTCCAAATTATTTGGAGATATTGGCTTAGACTGAAATATCCCCTTTACAATTTACTGCCCTTGAAGGTGCATAGCTTTGCATCATAATTTTTTCTAAAACTATCTTGATATAAGCTTCCTTAGATAGACTTAATGTCCTTCTAAACTTATTTCTATGAATCTTTATGTCTATGATATATGAAGTTTCACCCATATTCTTTATATCAAGTTTTGAGAAAGAAAACTTTTGTCTCATATGACAAAGCTAAATCACTTTTGCAAGGAGAATATCACCAACAGATAGGACTAAAATTATGACTTTACTCTCATTGACTTTAAAGTATAAACAATGATCACAACATTTTAGTAAAACCAAATGATGTCCCAACATTGTTAAACTTTACATACCATTGGTGGGATGCTTGCTTAGTCTACATATTGATCTTTCAAAAAAACCTCTAGGTGGAATCATGTATACCTTTTCTCAAGATCCTTATTCAATTAAGTTGTTTTCACCACCATTTAATGTAACTCTTAATCAAAATGAGCTACAAAAGCTATGATAATTTTTAATGAAACTTTCTTAAAAAACTAGTGCAAAAAGTCTATAGTAATCACGACCTATTTTGAGTGAAACCATTGACCACAAGTCTAACCTTATTTTGTTTAAAATTACGTAATGATAATTCAATAAGTTACTAGACTGGATCACTAGCCATTAATTTCATAATTTTATACCAAAGTGTAAAATTTTCACTATTCATGGCTAGTGAAAACGAAATTATTTTTATGTTGAGTATCAAAATTATACTTTTAAAGGTATAAAACCAAGTTATATAAATGGCTAGTTTCTTACCCATTTGATCTCTTAATTCTATAATTATTTATACATTTTGTACACTTTTAGTCAGTAAGATTAATTATCTATCATAAAGGTTGTACTTGATTTGATTGCTCTCTAGTTAATTTTGTATGTGCGTTTTGAGAAACAATCAAGTCCTTTACCAAAACTCAATCGAAATAAATTTATTCCTTAATATCAACTGTATAAGAAAAGTCACTTCTACTAGACTCATGATCCATAAGAAACATAGTATTTCCAGCTTCAACGATTCTCATTGAATATGAGAAACATTTAAAACCTATACACCTTTAACTTAATTGCATAGCCTATAACCTTTAACTATTGTTGGATCTAGTTTCCTTATGTTTAGGTTGTAAGTCTTCACTTTAATTAGATAATCCAAGTTCATAAATAACTTAAGCTAGATTCTAACTATTTCATAATTCTAAAGAAGTTTTAGAAAACAATTTAGTTGAAACTTTAATACAGACATTAACAATAGTTTTAATGCATCAATCCATAAACATAAGGGAAGGTATATGATCTATAAATATTACAGTGCTTTCTTTAGCTCCTTTTTATGGACTTATCAATTTGCTTTTTCTTAATGCAACTAACTTAAGTGTCAAACTCAAGAGTTCCAGAAACTCCGTCATTGTCAAGTCTCCTAAATTTTTGTATATAGATATGATACAATCTTTATACCACAACTTTGAAGGATTTTTTATTTATAACACATCTTCACTACCAAAAATCATATAAATAGTTAACAAACTTATTCTCACAATCAGGATCTAAGTTAATGATGAAAAATCCAATTAAAAAAAATTTTCTTTTGAAATTTCAACAATATAATTTAAAATTTTAAATTCAAAATTCCTTTTAACTAAGAAAATTTTTAAAATGAAAAATAAAACCTTTTTTTAGGGTTTAAAACAAATTTAGATTTTAATAACTACTCCTGATAGTCTTTAATGATTTCTGTAGCAGATGTTTTGCCTATTTTCTTTTGGTTTCCTTGACTTTATGAAACCATTAATGGTTATAGAAATATAATTCGTTACACATAAGTCCAACCACCATATATTATTAGGAATATTACAAAAAGAGATTCATATAAGTTTAACTTTATTTTCAAATCCCTTTTATACTTTAAGTAATCTTTCCTTGTGTCTAAGTTAAAACAAATGAAGGACGTGATGCCATTTTTTTATTGGTATTTTTCTTTCTTTACCTTTATAATACATTTTCCTACTTACCACTTTTTATCTTGAGTTGCTAGACTAACTAAATCTAGTTTCTTATTCTTTAATCTTATTTCCTCTTAAATATATACAACTAAGAGTTTATTGACAGACCATTTTCTTTATGTATGTTTTCCATGGTTATACTTATTAGTAAAAAAGTTAAATATGTAAGTGATAAGAAATTTACTCGAAAAACACGATTTTGATGATTTAAGTCCAACAACAATGTCTATCAAATCTAATAAAGTGGTCATGCACAACTTTTAGAATTGTTACACTTTATTCCTGAAAGCTTCCTTGTTAGGGTGACTACCAAAACCTTATAACAATATAGTTTTTAGTGGCTCTACAACAATCCTTGGCCTTATAACAATTTAGGATGAAATCCCAACTTGATTTATTATAGGGTTTGATGTGCATCATCCTTAAATAGTTAGATTGCTCATGTTGTACATAGAAATCTATTTTCTTTTTGCACACTTTATTTCTTAGAGACAAATTGTCCATAAAAAATGCTAAATCAATGTCCTTACACCCAAAATAGCTTAGTTAACTCCTTTATCAGAGTAATTTTTTATCACATTATAGCATTTAATTCTAGTAGCCTTATTAATCATAATAGTAAAAATTGATGCAAAATATAAGGAACTATATTTTAATTGAATAAAGTACTTTATATTCAAATGTAAATTCAAACCTTCCTATAGATAGAGGTATACTATGCATATAAATTTACACAACTTTAATGATAAAATAATAACTTTAAAACATCAAAATTAAATAATCCATACATGTGGGCCTAGAGAAATTTAACTTTGATGCTATATTGTTTTATCCTTTAATCATTTTACAAAATTAATTATTTTCTTGTGGTGCCAAATAACTAATTTCATGGTCCAACACTTTATGGATGTCATTTTTCTTTATGTAGTTTTTAAAGAAAAACTTCATTTTAAATAACTATTATTTTATTTAAATCAATTAACTTAAAATATTGTGGTTATTCTTAAGTTAATAATTTATAACTTACTAATAACATCCGATATATATATGCAAAAAACTTATTGTATATCACAAATAATTCTTTATCAATGTCATTTTTCTTGTGCAGTTATTTAAAAAAAACTTTATTTTAAATAGCTATCAATTGTCATCTAAACTAACCAACTTAAGATGTTGTAACTACTCTGACGCTAGTGATTTGGAACTTAAATAATGACAACCTTAATATATGCAGAATTCTTTATTTTATATTAATAATTACAACAGAATATAACATTAAATCATGTTAACTTATTGCAATCGTTGCATAAATAATTACATGTGAATGTGGTCCTCCGTATGTAGTTATTTAAAAAAAACTTTATTTTAAATAACAATTTTAAATAATTACTAATTTAACTAAATCAGTCAACTTAAGATGCTATGGCTATTCCTGAGTAATTGATTTAGATTCTTTATAATGGCATGATATATATATATATACACACCATAAATAATTGCTTACATGATTTAATAACTTAAATTTATATCAAATAATTTCATGGCGTAGAACTTTATTGATGTCATTTATTGCATGTAGTTATTTAAAGAAAAATTTCTCATTCTAGATAACTACCTATTTATCTACATCATGTTACTTAACATGCTTTAACTAATACCAAACTAGTGATTTAGTTCTTTAATAATAAAATCAATTTTTTATATAGTAAAAATTTATATACTACAATGGAATTTTCAATTGTAATTCTATAACTGATTTAAAAATAATGACATGTATCTTTAAGTTACATAAAATATGTATAAGATTAGAATGTATTTATTTTATTACATATCGATGTGCACATCCATATTGTATTTCAACAAAATACCTTATCATACATATATGTACTTAACTTTAGTTGAGAGTACAAATTTTTGGACACTATTTAAAGAGAGTACATACTGCCAAAATATTTTATCATGAAATAAAATCACAGACTATTTATGGATAAACATATTTATTGTTTAATTAAACACTAATATTAAATAATAAATATTTTATGTGACCTAAAAAAATTCATAAAAATCACTAAAAAATCAAGAATCACAAAATATTGGGGTCTGGAAAAACCAAGATCGAAATGGTCCTGGGACGATGTTACACAGGTGAGTGGGATTCAGTTAGGACATGAGTCCTAGCCTTTTTCCACCTCCAGTCGAGTCATACCTAACCCAACTGGGTTTTTCTTGACTCATTCATGTCTAGTTCTTGTTTTCTTCATATTTTTGTGCTGCTAATCTATATTTCATGTAATGAAAGACCTAAAAACATTATTTCCTGGTAGATTTACATGAAACATGTATTAATTTTGATCAAAAACACAAAAATCATCATCAAATCGCGTAAAACCTTTTAGGTTTCTAAAACCCACAACAGACCCATGCTTTTAACCTCTGTTGCATTAATAATTTCATTATAGCCAAATCTGATTGGCTGGCTCCTATAAATTTGAACCTTTTTTTAAATGTATATAATTCAATCAATGGTTTTTTTTTAAATAATGCATGTTATTTTATCTGAACAACCTAGTAAAAGAACCTAACTCTGATGCCACATATAAAATTTAATTAAAAAATGTATCTCTATCTATTGTTGATCAAGAATAAACTTGCTCCAAGCACACGAAAAAGAACATTGCGTATGAGCCTTCTAGTTTATTTTTTTATTTTTGCATAATTACCTTATAATGTTGTACAAGCAATTTATATAGACTAGACTATGGACCTATATTAGAAAACTAATTAGAGTTATATCCTACCATTAAGGAGTCTGTATTCTAATTAGTAACTGTAGTAAAAGTTTAACTCTTAGTACTAGAGTTTTAATTTGAATAGGATTTACTAAATAATACTACTTTAATATTAATTAAAATATTTATCTGGATCTACTTACTTATTTTGTGGGCCACATAAACTCCAACAATCCGAATATGGTTAATATTATGTTGTCTAATTTTAAGACAATGTTGATAGCTGGTTACATTTAAAATCAATTTCCTAACAAAAGCAACACGGTTATCTCTATGAATTATATAAGAAAGAAAATTTAACTGTGAGGTATGGGGTTGTAAACTGCTTATAAGTGTTTTGAATTCAGAAAAAATTTGAGTGCGTATTCATATGTTATGCATAAAATAGTAAGGCGTATAGGTCTATGGTCATTAAACCACATGACTCAATTTCATTAATATGGTAATTGAAACAAGCAATGCAAATTTAATGAACAAATATTGGGTTAAGATACAAATTTCTCACTATACTTAAGTAGATATTGAAGTTTCCCACTACATTTTATTTTGGTTGATATTTGCTACTGTAATTTTGTAATTAGAGCAAATTTGCTACTATACTATTATTTGATTGAATTTATTACTAAACTTTATTCTTTGATTGAATTTTGTCACTAAAATTTGATTTTGAAATATATGAACTAAAATTAATTTATAAAATTAAAAAATTAAATAAAATTTTATTTCATAAGAAGCTAAAACTTATTTTTTTATCATCTTTTATTAATTAATTTATAAAACCTTATTATTAAAATAAAATATTTGAAGGAGAATTTTTTATTAAATTTTATCTTAAAATCATGCGAAATCAAAGTAAGTGACAAAATTCAATTAAAAATAAAAATTTAGCGATAAAATTCGTCAAAGAAAAGTAGAGTAGCAAATTTCAATATTTAATTAAACTATAGTGGCAAATTTGTACTTAATCTAAAAATATAATGGCAAATCTATATAGTATATATAAAATACAATTTTTTTTTACATAAATGCTACTATTTATTATAGGTTTTTTTCAAAGATTTTTTTTGAAATAAAGGAGATTTTTTCATAATATTAATTAATAATTTTATTTGTTTTCCAATAAATTACTAAGAATTTTATTTTATTTTTTTGAATTTCGTTCCTTAAATTTTTTTATAATATTAATTAATAAATATATAGATTCATTGAGTCCAAACTTCATAATATTAATTAATAGATATATAGATTTACTGAGTTCGAACCTCATGTTTATTCATTAAATTTAATATAATATATTAATTTTATTAATTTTTTTGAATTTTATTTTAATTCTTTTTAATAGAATTTGAATGGTTAAATTACTAAAAATATAATTATAAAAATTATTACCAATTAATATTTTCTCATTCATTGAATTTAATTTTAATTACAAAGAATTTTGTTTTAACTCCTTTTTTGAGTCGTTTACACAAGAAATTTTTTTTTTTCATATTATGAATTAATAATTTTATTTATTATTTTTTATGCATTAAATTTCTAAAAAAGTTTTTCATAGCATTAATAAATAGATAGTAAGATTCATTGAGTCCAAATTCTGTGTTCATTTATTAAATTTAATATCATATATTAATTTTATTAATTATTTTTTAAATTTTATTTTAATTTTTAATAGAATTTGAATTGTTGAATTACTAAAAATATAATTGCAAGAATTATTATCAATTAATGTTTTCTCATACATTGAATTTAATTTTAATATTAATATAATATATTAATTTGACCAATGAATTGCGAAGAATTGTGTTTTAACTCTTGTTTGAATTTGGTTTTTTTAAGGATTTTTTTCATAATAATTTTATTTATTATTCTTCATGCATTAGATTTCTCAAGGACTTTTTCATAACATTAATTAATAGATATAGTTAGATTCACTAAGTTCAAGCTTTGTGTTTATTCATTGAATTTAATATTTTTTATTAATTTTATTAATTTTTTGAATTTTTTCTTAACTATTCTTAATAAAATTTGAATGGTTAAATTAATAAAAATATAATTATAAAAATTGTAACCAATTAATGTTTCTAATTCATTAAATTTAATTTTAATATAATATATTCATATATTAATTTTATCATTGAATTGCAAAAAATATTGTTTTGATAGTTAGATTTATTGAGTTCAAACTTTATGTTCATTCGTTAAATTTAATATTATATATGAATTTTATTAATTTTTTTGAATTTTATTTTAACTCTTTGTAATAGAATTTGAATGGTTAAATTACTAAAAATATAATTATAAAAATTATTATCAATTACTTTTTTTTTTTTTGTAATTCATTGAATTAAATTTTAACATAATACATTCATATATTAATTTTACCAAAAAAATACAATGAACATTAGTTTAACTCTTTTTCTAATTTCATTTCTCAAGAAATTTTTTCATAATATTAATTAATAATTTTATTTATTATTTTTATGCATTAACCAATTAATAAATATATTCTTATCTTATTTTTATAAGTATGTTTGCCTATCATACCTAATTAACAAAATTATTTTACAACCATCATCGTCATCATTATCATCTCCTTTAATCACTTTTATTGTTAATCATTTTTATCTTTTTATTTTTTTTCTGTTTCTCTTTTGCTCTCAAATTTCATTTCTTTTATCTTTATATCTCATTAAAACTTTTATTTATTTTGCTCTATTAAAAGTTTAATTTTACATTAATATATTCTAATTTCAAAAATTATTCTTCTTTTAAAAAAATAATTTGGGTGCTCATTAAAAAGACTTAGTTAATTATATTTTATATTTTCAATCAAATTAAATTAGTTGTTAAAGTCATTTTGTAGGGCTTTATTTCATTATAATAAAATATTTTTTTAATAATTTAAATTTTATTTCACCATTCCTATCTTTTAATAGAGCATCTAATCTAATATATAAATTTTTTTTATAAATTACAAATAAATTTTATTTATATTAAAATATTAACTATGCATGGCAAGGGCTTAAATTATTTAACTAGTATTAATTAAAATAAAGTATAATAATAAATTTCAATACCACATATGACATAGCGGTAAATTTTCTCATTAGCCCACAAAAATTTAAATCAATTCCTCGTCCTAAAAAATTACTCAGAATAGTTCAAATGAGCTTAAATATGATTCTTTAAAATGAAGAAGAAAACCTTGCAACAAGAACAAATAAAGTAATTAAGAAAGCTAAAACCTATAATAATAAGTTTGCTGTATTTTTTTATTAGAAATTTGTTGTATTATTACCATAATAACTTATAAATTAATTGTTCAAGTCTTCAAGATAATTATTCAAAGATTAAAAAAAATCTTTTAAATTTATAATAATCACTTAAATAAATTAAATAAAATATTATATAAATTATGACAATCTTACAATAAGATTTAAAATAAATTCTATGTTTTAATTACCAAGGACATACGTACGTTAAACTTATAACATTTTTTTTATCTTTATACATAATTATTTAAAATGAAGGTATCAATTTTATTTTAGAAGTATAATCCATTCTTATATTATTTATAACAAAATATACACAATAGGTTGTGAATAATGATATATGTATGTATATTACGTAATAATAACATCATATAATTTAGATCCAGTCAAAATCTTATCATTATAGATGTTATTTTCAGGGTAAATATGTTATTTTTATTTTAAATATATAATCTCTTTAGTTTTATCATATAATTCTTTAAAAATATATAAAATATGTTATTGATATCTATATTATATTTATTATTTTATAATAATGATTTAGAAATACATAAATTGATTAGATTGGGATAACAACTCAAGTGTATGATAACACTTGTTTGAATAACACAAATGTTTGAATTTGAAAAGTTATTGGATTATGCCTGAATAAAAAAGAATCAAATTAGATATATATTTGTTTTTAAATTAAAAATAAAATATCGATACTTATTTTTAAATATTATTTATTTTCTATATTTCAATTAAATTCTAATTAAATCTAAGTTAATTAAAATAATTTGTTTAAATTTTATCTGATTTGGATTCCAAAATAATAAACTAAACCCTAATAACCTAATAACTGTTAAAACAGAATAACACGAATCCGAAATGATCCAAACTTCTAAAAAATCAAAAAATTTTACAGCCAAATTGACTCAATCCAATTGACCTAATCCGAAACCAATGCAATAAAAAATATATTCATTTTTTGCTGTTTAATTGATTTGTGAGATAATTAACTACTAACCTAACTCCAAGTAATAATGTAAATGAATAAAAATACAACCACACCCACAGCATCCAACGGCAGGACCAGTACCAGGTGCTCATCTGCACACCATGAGAGTTAGAATGGACCTTCAAGCAACGGCAGCCGCCAAGGAGTCAATGGAAAGATGAAATCTATTGTCCGGTAGTAGTACCAATGTCTTCTTCGGTCCTATATGCAGCTACGTTATGGTTGAAAGTTGAAATAAATGGTGTAACTCTCATCTCTGAAGCTCTGCAATGGTACCAAAAGGAAATTCCTCCCTGCCCCTCTTGCAAAAAAGCTGACTGGATGGTATTCACTTATTCCACTGTTCATTACGAAGCTGATGGCCTGATTGAATTCAGCCTCAGATGATGCTGAATTGCAGCTCAGCTTCATGCTAACACTCGAGCTATAGTTTACACCACTATATACATAGCACCCCTTTTGGCTTGCCGATTCCAAGGACACACTTTCATCCTTTCCATCCAATCCTGCGACTAAACGAAAACTAGAAGTTGCTTCATCATTAGGAGAATCGGTTACTGCAAGGTTATTTTCCATTCCTTGATGCACTAAAACCTTCCCTGGAAAGTCAAATGGCTCAAGCAAGACAGTTTTACCAATGGCTTCTCCGATGGCTGAAATTTTTTCTGAAGTGTCCTCAAAGATGAGCCTGAATGTGGCATGAACAGCAGCATCGGTACCGCTTTTAGGTAACTTGTCCATTCTGATTGATTGGTTCGAGTTTATTAAGACAAAAGTTGAATCACCAGACTCTTGGGAAAAAGTAACAAGATGATTGTTATAAGCAGCTGGAACAGGAGCTATCCAGTCTGCAGTTGAACCCGTTGAACCAGTTTTTATGTCCCAGTCACCACTGCTATAACCACTAAGCAAGTAAGGACCATAGAGTATTGCCTGAACAGAAGCATATTCAGGGCGATCATCTGAAATTTATTTGAAGAAAGAAGTTATTATTTTGCAGGTTATAGAAACATATACCAAGGGAAAAACATTCTCTTTTTTGTTCTTGCATATAAAGGGAATTGAGAATCTGTCATACAACAAAAGATACCTTTAATTGGCTCTGTTCTCAGACTAATTTGCAAGTCAAGAGTTAATTTATCGCCAGCACTCCATTTTACCGGTAAGAAGCTACCTGAATTAATACAATTCATATTTGTCCCCAATTATTCATAAAACATAAAAAGAGAGCACATGAAAATAATCAGTGGCTTATCAGATAAACTGACAATCTTCTTAGAAAAGAAGAGAGGAAAATTAAGATCATACTTCACACCTGGAGCTGGTAGGTCTAGATTCTGAGCATTTAATGTTGCCTTGGCACCGTTCAACTGCATCCAGGTTGGTATCCTCAAATTCAGGGTAGATGATTGCCCAGCTCCCTAAACAAATCAGATTCTAAATGATCTTTCTATGTTTACTTTCCATGAAAGTAATCAAGTACATGCACTCTTGCATGCAGTGGAGGACAATACAAGGTAAACAGGATATGGGATACAATTTTAATTTTCGTTTCAACTAAGAAAATAAGGTGAAGTAAAGAACAGGAAAAACGTATTAAACAGACTTCTCTATGAGTGAAAAAGCACATGGCCGCTCATAGACAGAACTGCTGGAGATAACTATCATCAGGTTCCCATAAAAGATTTGAATTCTATAAAGGATATATAGTTTTAAGTTGTAACTTCCAACATACAAGGACTACTTCAATTTATTTGATAATCATTACGTAACAAAAGATAATAATGTAATGAATAAAGTCAAACCAGAAGACAGGAGCATTTTTTAATAATGGCATTTAGCAAGTTTCTAGTGTAAGTAAATAATGACATAAAAGGGAACATATATGCAATGAAGCACTTCTTGTACAATAAAATAAGTTAGTTGCTTCATACCTCTTTCAAAGAGGAAGTCAATGTCACACGAAGGTAAGGATCCCAAGAAACAACAGGATCAACTTTCTGGTTGAGCAAAAAATTTCCAGATTTCCAATCAAGAGTACTTGATATATACTGGATTATGTAAAGGCTAGGAACACTCCCTTCCTCCTCAAAATATATAGAATCACCTAACTTGGAAAATGATTCAATTCCTGCAACGGGAGAAAGAAGGAAAATCATTAATGATGGAAGAACTGGAAATATCACACTAGATCAGTGACGGTTGGAGAAAATGTTATCGCAGTTCATTCATCATGAAAGGGGCAGTTAAAACGAGCAATTATCCCCAACCTGTACCATAGCAGCACCAAAAAGAATCAAATGGTGTTCCCCACTTGTGGTAGCTTATAGCCTTAGAGACCCCACGACCTTGGGGTAGCATGTAAATCATCACTCCAGGCTCAGTTCCCCTTTGGATGCCTAGTACACCATTTGTGAGGGCACGCTCATAGTAATCTGCATATGCCACTTCTTTGGTCCATCTAAATAGGTGGCGAGAGACCTAAAACAACCAGAAAAATGAGCATTCGTTTCCGATAGGAAGACAAGGAACGGAGATGCAAAAAAAATTGATAGATAGAAATCACTTTGCATTAGCTAAACAGAATTTCATTTTGAAAAAAAAAAAAAAAATAGATCCAAAGAAGAAGACAGAGAAAAGGGCAGGTCATAGCTCCAAAGGATATCCCTGCATCCCAGACTAAAATTAATAAATTCGAGCAAGACCTTCATGGATTGAAGAGCAATGGACATACCTTCAGCATATTATATGTTGTGCAGGACTCTTCATTCTCTGTCTGTAAAGTGCTTGCCAATCGTTTTGGATCTGACCTTCTCATAGGTAAATGCAATGAAAAACAAGAGGGTAGGGCCAGCAATGAAACAAATAAAGGTAATTAGACAAACCATACTTCAGGAAACCAAATTGAAACTAAGTAAGCCGAAAATATTATTTGATAACAAACAGCAACTTAAATCTAGAACATGACAAAGTTAGTACCAGAACTCGCTGACCGATGTTCCTCCTGTTGCATAGCTATGAGAAGAATTGACAACGTCCATAAAGAAAGTTGCTATTGTCTGGCATTAGGATATTTTAAAAAAAAATAAGAAAGAAAAAAAAGGAAAGAAAGCAATTAAAATGTTTACTGAAGTATTTATAAACACCTTCAATGGAATTTAAATAATTGGAAGGAAAAAAAGATAGGGCCATTTAATTAAGAACCCTTAACCCAAGGAAAAAGAAATCCCAGAATTAACACACAAAGAAAATTACATATACAACAGCAGTCAGAAATCAGCAGAGTAATGGGAAGAAATGGTTGTATATCGCACATTAGCTATCTTCCAGGAATTTATTCTACATTGAATGTCTTAATGCTATATCGAGATTGCGTTTTGCTTTTTTTTTTTTTTTTGGTGCCCATTACTGTTTCCTGTTTTCTGTCATTCCCCTACTTTTATAGCCCATATCATAGAGCCATTTGTCTAAAAATTCACCGGCTTAAGTTCAGGATTTGTAGTTGCCTCACATTCAAATTTAGCCACTTCATCTATCCCCAATTCATTCGAGGTTGAATGCCTTTATAGAGCAGGGATACAAATGGTACGGCACTTCAAATTGGAATAAATGCGTATCAAGTAATTTACCTTGTAAAGTGGATCACCAGTAACTTCATACCGCATTTGAGATCCAATAACAATAGGAATGTGCGTATTAGCGTGGAAGCCAGATATATCATCGGCCTACAACCAAAAGAAAGAAATTAAAAGAAAAAAAAACGGGAATTAATGTTACAGATTAACTTCTTTCTGCCTTCTCCAAACTACAAAAGCCTACTTCTTTCCTAAAACAGAAACCACTAATTGCCCCTATAGCTGTACCATACCCAAGGATTTGTAATGTATATACTCTTTATTTTGAGAAACTAAAGGTCGTAAACTCATTATCAAAGTCTAGGTCATTAGGAGCATATTTCTTCTGCAACCCTAAGAATTTATATGTTCCACCCAAAAGAACTTTTTGTACTGAACTTCAGAGCAATTATTTTCGGAGGAAAATTTTCATCACAAATTTCAAAAACATTCTCATTTTTTACGTTGGGCACAACAAGATGTACTTTGACCAAAGTGCCGAAAGTTCCGTCCAACACCTCCAAAAAAACCTGAAGCTCCACAAGATTGCTAGATCTCAATGGTTTATAGATGGATAACGGAGCACCGTAAATTTGGTTTGGGCTAAATCAGTTGGTTGGATACATACAAAACCAGCAGACTGATAAAAATAAAGAGTTCTTAGACAAAAGAAATCTTGAAAGTTACCTGAACTGCAAGCAATCCTAGAAAACAAGGTTTGTCAAAAAGGTGAGCCAATAACAAATGCTTTGGATCTCCCTGCACAAAGTAACATGACAAATTCATCAAATAAATTTCACCGTTGTGTCTCAGAAGTGAGAGTGGTATGAATGCTGCCAGCTTTACACGTCCAAATGCTAGATGACAAAATGTACAGCTTAGAAAAATCTGCGTTCAGCCTTTTTTTGCTCCTTGTGAATAAATTTTCAGGGTTTGCACAATGCATAATAGTTGATTCTGTATGTATTATACCCTCATATGGAAATTTATTTCAAGTTCACAAGCTTTACAACTGGTAGGTGGCATCACAAATCTGTCATGTTAGGCAAAGTTTATGCCTATAATGGTGCTACTTCCTTCAAAGTAGTATATTTTCTTCGTAATTGATTATAAGGTCAGACGATTGGATTAGTTTGATAGACACACAGGTAGCAGCCTGATTACGTCATGCGATGAATGTATGAAGGCTTGCTTCTCCTCAAGCATTGCAAGTCCAATAAACTTTCCAATATCATTTGCAACTGCTTGTGGAA
This sequence comes from Adansonia gregorii, assembly GCA_038382025.1. Classification (NCBI taxonomy): domain Eukaryota; kingdom Viridiplantae; phylum Streptophyta; class Magnoliopsida; order Malvales; family Malvaceae; genus Adansonia; species Adansonia gregorii. The sequence goes on from JBBYHO010402053.1 coordinate 16,284, forward strand.
GAAACTAGTACATTCTTGTGTGTGATTGTCAAACAGAATGCCTGAGAATGTGAAAGTGAATATCACTCGAAAGCATGATATGATATGATATGCACAACTAAAACCATATCTCCTCGATATTGTACTCAATGAAGGTTCCAAATGTCTTAAAATCTGACTATGCCAGAAGGCACTCAAATCAACCAAGCCGATCGGCATTTTAAATCACGTTGATGAAGTAAAGAACTCAGTTAGAAACTAAAGGAATTATATGGAACAGTTTACTTACCGTTATGGTAAACAACCTGTAGAGGACGTCATTCATACCACCAGTTTCTTCATTAAGTGACAGCCAGTGTCTCTCCACACTATGCTTTGTTATCACATTCTGAACACGAGTATAAAAGTATTCGACCATCCATTTTGTCATATCTAAAGATTGAGCATTATCAGCAAAAGTATATTGATCCAAGAGACCTGCCAAGATCTGTGAAATAGACTAAGTTAGAAGTTATTATAAATCTCCTTAAAACCAAACCCCGTAAGCATCCTTAAAAACCGCAGAACTAGAATCTACCTTGTGAATGGTGTAGTAAGGAGCCCAGACAGGTTTTATTGCTTCAAAGCGATCAAATAATTCTGATGGAAATGCAGAAAGATATCCTGTGCCCATTTTCTTCTGACAGGCAGATAGCGCAAACACAACTGCCGACATCTTCTTCTTGAGAGTGTCATTGTGAGTGCTAGCCCACATCTGTGCCGTTGCACTCAAGTAATGCCCTTCAAGATTCAAAAGACAGTTTAAGCATTATAAATCTACGATCAGCATGAACTATAATTTCAAAAAAATTGCAAGAAAAGTTGAGGGCTCATCACTTGCTTCAAGGACATTAAAACTTCAGCAATACTTATGTATAAAACAAAAGCAAGGTAACAAGCGAATCTACTTTTTTCCTGGAAAACATGGCAGGAAATTTGAACACAATCTTTCTTCAACAGCTACAGAATGGAAGAAATCTAAATTCAGACAGGACCGAAAACTAGAATATTACAAAGAGAATTCCTCTCATAATGTCATAAAGCAAATATACTCAAAAGCGGCAATGCTTTATGCTTTATGTAACAGTGACTAGAATCATAGACCATACCTCTTATTTTCATGTTAGTTAAGATTTAATCTCCAAAGAACTAATAAATAATTATATAGCAACCAAAATTATTGTGTCCTAACTCAGTGAAAGATATGAACGGAGACAATGGAGCACATATCAGAGTACTAAGAAAAATCCGAAACAAACATGTTAGATTTTAGTGTCATGAATTGTTTCTTTGGCTGAACAAATAGTGAAAGTATGAATAGAGTACAAAGCTTTTGCTGAGCATGTCGAAGGCCAGAAAAAGGGAGCAAGTGACGAATCGATATTAAATTGGAATTCTTTCCGGCCAAGATTGAGGTATCCTTTTAAAAAAAGAAAAGAAGAAGAAAATGAGGAGAAGAAATCTTCAAACAAGCCAAAAATTTACCTCCATAAAGTAAGCCCCAAATCAAAATCCCCCATCCCCCAAGTTTACTATCAAATCCTAACCGCAAAAGTTATTGATGAAACCAGCAAAGAATAAACTTAAAGAAAAAGGAAGAATAGCATAAGTTAGTGCAGAATTCATCCGTTAGACTTTTAAAGGTTCTAAAGGGAGCACCATCTAAATAAGCAAAAAGTAATTAAGTTAATCTTGCAGCATCTGAGTAACATGATCTAATAATAAGTTGCATTGACAAGCAATGAGGCAGTATGACTAAAAATTATGGATAGCAAAGAAATCGAACTAAAGCCATGCTCACCGACAAAATGACCCCGGAGTTCAACATCTGGGCCCTCCCACCCTCCATATGGCTTCCCAGGAGTTGGCAAACCTGCAGTTTTCCTAAAACTCCAAACCAAATTATCCACATCGAGCATCAATAAATACTCCAAATTTGTCTGCTGTGCTTGCCCGTGAACGGAATTTGAATCCAGCCTAACATCATGCAGTGAAACCTCCTTCAAGAAATCTGCAGCCAAGTTGAAACTACTAGGATTATTAATTTTCTTATACATCATTGACCAACTCAATTTGTCTTCTTCTCTTAAAATTTTCCTAGGTAACAAATTAGACCAAGCAGAATCATCGGTTGGGATTAAGTGGTAATAAGCAAACATCTCTTTTTTCCAAGTTTCGTTTTGTGATTTCAACAGTTCATAACGAACACTATGTGATGATAGCTGAGTTGGGATGTTGGTACACTCCTTACTCACAACAATTCCACATAGTATGAAAACACCAATCGCTAGAAACAGAACAAATCCCTTCATTTTTCTTAGAATCAGAACTTCAGATTCAGAACCAAAACACCAAAACATTGTGTAGAATTCAAGT